>PISX010008152.1:0-83955 GCA_004024625.1 Mellivora capensis | reverse complement strand
TCCACTTCCTCATATCAGGGAGATCATATGATAGTTGTCTTTCTCTGATTGACTTATTTCACTAAGCATGATACCCTCTAGTTCCATCCACGTCATTGCAAATGGCAAGATTTCATTTCTTTTGATGGCTGCATAGTATTCCATCGTGTATATATACCACATCTTCTTTATCCATTCATCTGTTGATGGACATCTAGGCGTAGTGATCCGAAGGGGCACGTGCACCCGAATGTTTATAGCAGCAATGTCTACAATAGCCAAATTACGGCTCATTTCTAATCCTGTTTGTTTCCAGTGTAATTGTGACTGTTTTGTCTAATGTTTGTGTCCCTTGCTAAATTAAAACACAAAGGGCCAGGGACGCCTGGTGGCTCAGTGGGTTGGGCGGCTGCCTTCGGCTCAGGTCATGATCCCAGCGTCCTGGGATCGAGTCCCACATTGGGCTCCTTGCTCGGCCGGGAGCCTGCTTCTCCCTCTGCCTCTGCCTGCCACTCTGTCTGCCTGTGCTCGCTCGCTCGCTCTCCCTCTCTCTCTGACAAATAAATAAAAATCTTTAAGAAAAAAAACAACACAAAGGGCTAAAATGTGCTGAGAGTTTACTCTCTCCCACAGACTTTACGTGTGTTATTTAATGTTTACAATAACTCTTAAGGGGTAGATAATGTTATCATCATTCCCATTTACAGATGAGGAAACTGAGGCATAGAGAGATTAATTCGTGTATTCAAAGTGACGTGACTCCTAGGTGTCAGAGTTGGTGATCAGATCAGACAGGTGGTCTGGCTCCAGAGCTCATGCTCCTCACCACTTGGCCATCTGCCATGTCAGTAGGGCTGTGGCTGTGTTTGTTTACCATGGTACCCTTCGTGCCTAGCTCCTGGCATACAGCAGGTCCTCAATAGATACATGTTGACTTAGGGAAGTTTGCAATTACTTTTTCTTAATTTTAGGGTTTCTCAGCTCCTTGTTGTAGGGAGAAAGGAGGGGATGGGTATACATACACAATCATGCCAGTGGTCAAAACTCTGCCTTCATAACATCTGGTAACTTTATAGGCAGGCCACAGGAACACTGGGAGAATACACCTGACAATAGGACTATGAATTCAGACCTGGTGCTGTGGCCTCAATGTTTGCCTTTTGTTACTATGGCCTGTCCTGATTGTGCTCCACCTCTGTGTCAATGGAAAACAGCTCCACAATACTTCCAGTGGAACCCGGCCCAAAAATCATGGAAAGGCATGGTGGGTGGAGAGCCCAGTGGACAATCTTCATTTCACATGTGGTTAAGGGAAGAGTTCCTTCTTAGTGTGTCTTAAGCTTTGGCCCAGTGGTGACTAAGGAGGATGATTCATCAGTCATCTTCCAATTTTCACTATTAAAATAATTCTAAACCAAACCAGTTTCCATTTTCATGGAAGACAAACCTCAACCCTGTTGCGTCTGTTAAGATTTAAATCAGAGGTTGGAAGGGGACAGAACATAAAGGCAGTCCCTCAATGAACACACAGCCTGATTTATGGTCCACTGCAAAGGTTAGGACAAGGGGTTCTGATCATACCTCCTTTTATTTCATTTGACTATATAAAAAGTATCCCAGGCCAGACTCTGTGGTAGTTTCTGTGGGTACAGAGAAGAATAAGATAAAGTTCCTTCCCTGTGTGTGTATGGGGGGGACATACATTTATACCCACTGTAATACCCGGTTGATGGTGCTGGGTTAATCCAGTCATCTTTGTTAAAATCCAGGAAGATCCTTAAAAGAAATGCCATTTGGGCTTTGCTTAGAAGCATTTGGAAGACTGACAAGAAGAGATACTGGAAGTATATTCCATATAAGTGGGGTAGAATCAACAGGGGTCTGAAAGGTGAAATTATTTTTGAGGCACGGGAAGCCATTAGTTTGCAATGGATGATGTATTGGGTATTGAAGGAAGGACTGGTACTAGACAAGAGGTGGAGAAAGCACACTGTGGAGGGACTGTACATTTGAGCCAATGGCAGGGAAGTGGAGGCAGCAGGACAGGGGAAAGGTCTTCTCTCTCCCATCTCTAATAATCCACAGTGATAATTGAGCTTTCAGATAAGAAGACTGAAGGCAGAGAAGATGAGAACCATAGACCCCATGGCTCCTCCTTTAAAAGGCCTGACCACATCTCCTTCCCCAGGATTTAATCCACAAATGCTTATTTCACATCATCCTTTCAACACCATTCTACCTGTCCATCAATCAGTCTACATATTGATACAAAATTAAATCATAACTGAATACCTGCCATTTCAAGGCACTCTGTTAGATATTTAGAAGAGATATCAAACAGAATAAGGCAAGCAGCCTTTTGTGCCGAGTTTCTACTATATGTTGACGTTAATTCTATGGGCTTCGTATAGATGATAAACTGAGGCTTTTAAAGGCCAAGTAGCTGGCCCACCATCATGTAGGTAGTGAGTGTTTGAGCCTAGACTCAGACCCTAGAAGATACCTATACCTCGGTTTCCTGGTCTGTTGTGTGAGGAGACTATAATATAGACACATCTTGGAAGAGCTAAAGATAACATGAGTTTGCATCAGTAAAGCCCCAGCACAGGGCATCACACCTAGCTACTGTGCTTGTTTACTGCTCTCTGCATGTTCCTTTGCAACTCCACACTGTCTGCCTGGGAGGCGATACAAATTCTCAAGGTACAACCTGAAGATATAAATAGACTAGAGAAGAAAATAGCTTCAAAGTGATGCTGGAAAAGCGATTAACAAAGTAGATGACCAATCTAATGTATGTGCCAGCCCACCATTCTTCAGGATTCACCAAGCTCTTTCCAAGGATCAAGTCCAGTTCTAGGGAAAACTGTCATCCAGTGACTGTGTGACTTTAGTTCTTATGGTTTGCCTTCCAATGATGGCTCTGTGACTTTGTGCTTCTTGCTTCTCTAGTGATTGTCCCATCCAAAAAGGCATTGGAACTTGGCAGACTTAGATTTACAGCCCAATTCCAACACTTGTGTGCTCTCTGATCATGGGATAGTTACTTAACTTCTTTCAGTTTCCATTTCCTCCACTGTCAAGTGGAAATAATAATACTTCATCATAGGGTGTTGTGAAGTCATATGAAAATAAAAAATGTATACTGCACTGCATCAGACTAATTGGAGCTCTTGGTGAATGGTAGCTTCCATTATAAGAATGTTTTACATCTTTTGTAGGAAGGTTGTTGATGAGTCTTAGATAATAATCCATGATATATATAGATATGTATCTATGTATACTATATATTTATATAGATAGATTGATTGATTTATAAATGCTTTGTTGGAAGAGAGAACCATCTCTCCCAGTCTAGCTCTTTCTGAGACACTACACGGAGAAATGTACAAGAAGCCAGAGGGAAACCCAGGAGAGATATGCTGCCAGCCCATATTTCAGTTTAAACAAACCCGCTGCATAGAAGCCCACACTTACACAAAGATAAATCCGAAAGCAGTGACTCCCATCATGAGGGACTTGGAAAGAGTACATGAAATCTGTCTGAAAGTAGTTTGGAAAGGATTGAATGTAAAATAAAGAATATTTTATATTAGGACCTTGGGTGATGATTTAGTTTATTTTTTACCTTATCATGTTGTTTTCTAGGAAAAGATACCAAAAAATGAAATTACAAAAATGGAGAAGAGATGAACTATTTTTAAATTGGTCTTTTCCCCCAGATTTCTAGGAGCACATAATTTCTTATGTGCAATATGCATATAGTCCATTTCTCTTAATGTTTTGTTCTGTCCATTTTTAATGTCCATCATTGTATTTTCATCTCAACTCCACTATTCCTTACTCTCTTTTCCTTTTATATTTTTAGGTTATGTCTTTTGAAGGCAAAACAGCTGGTTCATCTGGTCAGTTAGTCAAATAATTGTTAATTCAATTATAGGGAAAAATTTCAAAACCACAAAACAAAACCTAAACAAACAAACAAAAAACCCAGCCCATTACCACCACTAACCACAACCATCAAACTTAACATCCAGACTTTGTCTTAGGCATCGAGCAGATAACTTCAAAGAGCAAACAGTGCCATTTAGTTTTTGTTGGCAGTGGTGGTGAAGCCACTCTCCTTTTGCTTATAGAGTCAGCTAAATCAATCCCTCACTTGTTTATTCCCCTCTAGTGCTTGGAAAAAGTTGGGTATTCTCCCATGGTGTTCTTTATTCCTAAACTGGTTGTCTCCTTCAATCAGTGAAGAATTGATTTTTAATCCTAACCTCATCATTTGGATCTAGTTAGTGGCAGTCTATGATTCTGTTTCCTTATCTATAAAATCGGAACTACTGAGAAGGCCAAATTAGAAAAGAGATATGTGAGCCTTTTTAAGGACAATAGGATATACACATGCAGGGCATTATTATCCCTTGCTGAAGTCCTCCCACAAAATTCCTTTTTCCCAAAGAAGTGGAAAGTTCCCTTTAATAGCCTATGTAATTATTTGAGACTGGAGATATAAATACCAACTTCTATTTATTTAGAGCTATTCTAATTCTTTCTTGAGTGGTAAATTATACCTGAAAACCATTTTTAAAATTCTCACTTAACTGCATTTAAAAGCATAGATTCTATAGATTTCCTAAAAATTCTTAGCCTCCAAAATTCTTATTCTTGAAACAATTTGGAGCCACTTCCTCTGTTCTTACAGGTTATAAATTTGATCTCCCAGAATTTAAAGACTTGGAACATCCGAGTACCATATTTATTGTTTTTACAAATCTGTGTGAAAGAGTATCAATCCAATGTCATTTAACCACCTCAATTCAGCAAACACTGGTAGCCTTCCACTGGGCACTGGGAAGAGACTGGAGAAGAAAAAGTGGAGCATGGGTTGTAGAAGATAGTGTATGACTATATAAGTTAGCTTGCTTGAAATGTTTTTCTACTAACATCATGAGAAACAGTAATTCAAGATTTGTGTTAGAAGACTTCATGGTTTATAAAGTGCCTTCCTTAGCTCTTCTTTTATCTTAATAATAATCATGTGTTTCTCTATGATAGGTGAGAACCCTGAGATTTAGCATGGTCACATGTACTTAAGTGTGACTCCCCCAACTAATTTTTGGCAAAGCCAAGATTTGTACGCAAAAGCCAGCATCTAAATTCTGTTTTCTTTCCTTCTTACACCATACTGCATCCATCCTATGAAAGATAATACATTCACCAAAAAAAATTATGGTCTCATTTTTGTGTTTTAATTTGGCCCAAATTACACCTGTTTCTTCTTGCCAAGTTTACTACTACTCATCTGTCTGTTCTTATGACATACTAGAGCTTTGAACTTCTTGGAAGAAAGGGACTGTCTAAATTCAAGGTATTATTATTGCTCTTACTATTAGCCAAGACAAATGAAAAGAGAATAGAGCATCTCTTGTCTTCCTAGAACCCTTTAATTAAGGAAATTGGTTATTTTCATTCCCTGTAGCTATGTAATGATTAATACAACATGGCACAATACATTCAGAAGGTAAGACATATCTCACTGAGACCAATCAACAAGTGTACTTCTCTAAAGAGGAAAGAATGGAGGCCAGATTGGACCGTGTTGACATCTGATTTCTACAGTAAAACATCATGCTAGAGTTTGCAAATTCTAGAGAGCTATTTATGTCCAGTCTAGGGACCATGAAATTATCTTTGGAGATATATATATATATATATATATATATATATATATATATTTACTGGTAGAAGTAAAAATGTGAAAAAAAAATAGAGACAATCATTTTAGACTCCTAGAGCAGTGAGAAGATATTGTAAGGCAGATAAGTAGCTAATTAATGCTTTACCATACACTATTTCTTGTAGCTACACAAAAAAGACAATCACAGTTTCCAGTATAATGCAAACAATAAAAGCAGTTAAATAACTTGCTTTATCTTGGTCACCAACCTTATAGCAGCTGGTGGGAGCTGCAGGTGTGTCTATTCAGTTCACTGCCTTCATGCCTCAGAGAGACTAGGCTGCTCTTTGATAGCTGTGTGATCTTGGACCATTTCCCTTCACTCAGAGGCTCTGTCTCTTCATCTGTAAAGTGGAGGAAATAATACCCATCTCATAGGTTTCTGTGTATGAAGCGTGTGCGTGAATACAGGGCCCGACCTGAGTAAGTGAATATGAATTTTAGTAAAGATGCTGAT
Source organism: Mellivora capensis (assembly GCA_004024625.1). Taxonomy (NCBI): domain Eukaryota; kingdom Metazoa; phylum Chordata; class Mammalia; order Carnivora; family Mustelidae; genus Mellivora; species Mellivora capensis. The sequence continues at coordinate 77,785 of PISX010008152.1, read as the reverse complement.
GCTGACAGAGGTCCTTTGGCACCAAACTTTCAGCACCTTTCTGAATAGGCCAAGAAAGCGTTTCTCAACCATTGGCCTTTGGCATCCCCTGGCAGGGGTTGGGTCTCAACCACACCTCTGGCTCACTTCTTTAGAATTTGGCTGTGGCCCGTGGTCCCACATCCAGTCCTTTCCTTCTGTCGAAAGTCTTCAGCATGCCCCATGCTGGGCAAGAAGCAACGAGGGCCCTCAAAGAAGGTGTCCTATTGCTTTGTGCCCTTTGGGTATTTGAATGCCAATCACCTCGTCCTTGGGCTCACAGTATCTCAGGCTTCTTGTTCTCCCGGGATTCTGATGGAGTGTCTGTGAAGCTGTCACCAGCTGTGGGACCACAGCTGGCAGGATGAGAGTCAGGGTCTTGATTAAACTCACTTCTGTGCTGCTGACTTCTGACTCTTAACCCTGGGGTTAGGACTTCTCCTGAGCTTTAGACAACATTGTGGGAAAAATCACTGATGACTGTGGGTCCCTACAGAGCGTAACACTCTTGCATCGAAGTTAATGAGACTTCACTGTCTCCCCCACTCTCTGGACCGAGATCTCTCAAGGCAATAGGTGCCTCTCCCTCTTTCCTTTGTCCTAATGCCTGACCTGTTGCCCATTGTGTTGTAGCTTCTCGGGGAACTTTTGGTGAATTGGACTTTCTGACTTTGGTCTCCAGCACTGTACTCGAATGCTAATGGTGCTGAAGAGGAAGATGATTATGACAATGATAGTGATGGAGAAAGAGAACATGGCAGAATTAGTAGGGGACAAAAGTAGTCAACAACTATAGGATACAGTCTACAATTCGGCTGTTGGATGTTCAGAAGAGGCATAGAATGTTATACTCACTATCAACTAGAGAATATGGCTGCACATTCCCTAGTGAGACTTGAATCAGAAGAAGAGTTTACTTCCATGATCCACACAACAGCATGTAATTCATAGTGACCAACATTTGTGGAATACTTAGAGTGTTCTTGTCAAATTACAAAGAAGTGCTGCTATTATTATTAATATCATTATCATTATCACCATCTCCAATTCCTGGATGAGAAAACAAAGCATAGCAATGTCAAGTGATTTTCTCAAGATCACACAGCTTGTAATTGGCAGAGCCAGGAGCTGTGGGGCTCCAGGCAGTGGGGCTCTAATGCTGTTCTCTTTACTGCTACTATTTCTCTTGGGATAGAAAGCAGTAAGGTTACAGGGTCCTAGCTGCAAAGTGAGGTGTAATAACCTTGGAAAACTGGATGTTACAAACTTGACTTTGATTGTATTCTTTATTCTTTCACTGACCAATTAAGATAAATTAAAAAATTAATATTAATATTAAGCTAAAGCCATAAATCAGCAGATCAAAAAATCCAGAGGGGAAATGTAGAATAAGATCATGGCTAAACCAGACTGACAGATGCACAAAGCTCAGATGTTTCCTACATGCAAGGATCCAGATATAGACAACATCATCTTAGAGCACAACTGTGGGCCCTCACCAAAAAGAAAAAAATACACACACACACACACACACACACATACACACGTGTATTTTATATATATTATAATTTCTTCTTCTTATTATTTTTAGTACAGAGCCTTTACAGATGGACAAACTTTCGTGGTAGTATTGATACCCTCCCAAAGCAAAGCTCTGAGGTGTTAATGTCCTCACCTCTAGGTGAGGCGAGGATGACAAAGATCCTGAAACGGACAGAAACTCCAGCATGCCACAATCTATTGAAATACTGTAGTAACATTAGAACTCTGGGAATTTAAATACTTTTCTAGTAGGCAACATGACTTATTGGACACTTTTTTTAAAGTAGGCTCCAAGCCAGTGTGGAGTCCAAGGTGGGGCTTGAACTCACACACCCTGAGATTAAGACCTGAGCTGAGATCAAGAGTTACATGCCTAACCACTTACCTGACTGAGTTACCCAGGCACCACCTATTGGAAAATTCTTGAACAAGGAATGGGGAGATACTGATTTGAGTCCAAGTACTGTCACCTACCCACTATGTGATCTTTGGCAAGTCATGTGTCTCTCTGAGTTTCAGTATTTTCATTCATAACACAAGGGAGTTGGACTAATTCAATGATTTGAAACTTTTTTTTTTTAACACTTACAGATCTCTTTCTTTAAGTGTTCTTGGGATCAAAAGTTAGATATTGAAGTTCTGGGGTTCAAGGTCTTGCCTGTGTACATCATCTTCCTGGATCCCATGGTGACCCTTAGGGTCCTGTGGTTAACAGTTCTAACACCACTGTAGTAGATCATATCAAATTATAGATTATACTTTCCAGCTCTAAAATTCTGTATGGCAACCTCAGATGAAGGCAATAGCTTAACAAAGTCAGCACTTGTACAAAATCCATCTTAAGCTTTTTTTTTTTAATGGTTCCTTGGGAAAATGAGAAAAAAAGCTAATCATTCCTTAATATGTTTAAGCCCAAAGTAGGGTTATTCTTCAGGTACAGGTTAACAATTTGCAGTATTGTTAGAGACAGTAGCCTTCAAAGGAAGTCGGGAGTTGAGTTTGGGAACAGAAACCATATTTCATTCCTATTTACCATACCTCTTGTTAAGTATAGATGCTTGTAAAACAGTCCATAGGACAACGGTAGATTTGCGGTTCTGAAAAGCAGTTACACCAGATGCGTATTTCACAGTACAGCATTTCCATATAGTTCTGTTCCCATCAGCGGATTTGTATCAGACCCCCAAGTGCTTTGATGTATTGGATACTGCATACATGGCAGGTAGCCTTGAAAGGTTTTGGGTCACTCTTCCAGAACTGTGAGTGGCTCTGGTTTGCCATCTGTTTGGTTAATTGATACTCTGCAGTACCTGATTCACAGCTGGGCCTCAGAAATATCTGTTGAGTGAATGGGTGAATTCAGTAAGATGAGTCACTCAAGGGTCCTGGTGGCTACTCAAGCCAAGGGTTAATGAGAAATAGCCCAACAGTTGACACAGACGTTTAAATACCTGGGCAATTATTGTTCTTACACACATGTGACTGTGGGAACTTGAGCCTATAGAAATGTTTTATGGGCTTAGATCATAACCCCACAAAACGAAAGGGGAGGACTCAAGGCCTTTGTTTGACGTCCACAAGAGCAAATAATAGCTGGAAATCAAGTGCTCAAAGATGGTTTTTAAAATAAGTCAATAATCTGATCCATTTAAGAAGTGGAAATGTATGTTTATAAGATGTTATGTTGCCCAGGCCTCCTTGCTGGGATCAGAGACTTACTAGTTTAGAACTGACTACTCCACTGTCTCCACCTTGAATCAGGAATTTTGTGTTAATAGAGGCAAAGGCAGAAAAGAATATCCCATGGACAGAATCTTAGTTTTTTTTTTTTTTCCCCCTTCCTCTTTCTAGAATGTATTTTATGCTCGCTGGGTTAAACCAATTCTTCATCTTGTTTTGTGATTTCAAACTATGGAATATATTTGTAATCTGAATCCAGTTTTAGATTTAGGGATATTTGCTAAATTCTTATACTATGGTGGCGTAAAGTTCATTGAGCACCAGGACAGCATTTCTCTTGTATGTTCAAAGGTTTGGCTTCTGAGATGCTCCCTGATGAAAGGGTTTTGAAGTCAAATAGATTTCATTGAAATGATGCAACCAAATCAGTATTGGGCTAAAAACTGTTTTTAGCTATTCATAAATTAGCATGACACATATCTAAGAGTTTGCTTTAAAAATCTTATTCCAGGGATGCCTGGGTGGCTCAGTTGGTTAAGCGGCTGCCTTCAGCTCAGGTCATGATCCCAGTTTCCTGGGATCGAGTCCCACATCGGGCTCCTTGCTCGGCAGGGAGCCTGCTTCTCCCTCTGCCTCTGCCTGCCACTCTGTCTGCCTGTGCTCGCTCTCTCGTGCTCTCTCTCTCTCTCTCTCTGACAAATAAATAAATAAAAATAAAAAAAAATCTTATTCCAATTAAATGTAATCTTTAAATATTGCTGATGAATATTGAAAGAAGTTACTTTTCTGACCAATAAGAAACGAGCTGCTTAAAAAGGTTCCACAAAAAAGTTTACATTTAAAATGAAAAATAACTCTGATGTAATCATTTGATGGAAAATGATCAAAATAATTCCATGCTTTCTGAAGGAGAATATGGTAAAACACAGTAGTTTTCCCCTCATGTCTCCGGGCTATCACCACGAATACGGTGTAGTATTACAGAACAGTGAGGCCTTTGCAGCTGTATGTGTGGACCTCTTCGTCCCCAAACCTTTTAATTCTTTGAGTTCTTTTGCATGCTTTTTATTGACAGGCTTCCTCATCCCCTGCTCTGAAATTCTCACCTATCACTTCTTACTTCTCTCTGCACTCTGATCTGATCACATTCTTTTCTGATGTGATAATGAAGCTAGTGTGGTTTTTAGAACTATGTGCAAAATAAAATACATTCCAAGAGATATAACTTTAGCAAAGTGTATGAGTGTATGAGTATTACTTTGGATTAATGGTTTTAGGGAATATTTATTCTTGCTGGTCCTTCATTTCTGCTTATTCCTGGATGTGAGTGATAGTTATTTGAATGTACCATATTTCTACTTATTCAGATATATAATGAATGGATGAAACCCTCCCTTTATTCTAAAAAATTCATACATTTCGCTGTAAAAGACCATTAATCTTATTCTTAGTTAACCATCTATAGAGTGCCTGACAGTTCCAACTAGTCTGTCACTAAGGTACGTGCATTCACCCAGTAGCTGTGTATCCTAACTACAAACAAATTGAATAGGAATGGAAGGCTCATTAATTTCTGTGATTACAGGCACAAATTTTATAAAAGGAAATGAATGCCATAACACACAGACATCTCAACCACACCAAATGGGAGATTTCCAAAAAACCCTAAAATGACAAAATAAGACACCTATCACTTTCACGGAAAGCCATGGTTTAGTGGTGGTTCTACTATTGATAAAACTGAGCTGCCTGGTCACGTTGTACCAGACTTCTGCATTTGTTCACATCTCTACAGAGGGAAGTCATGTACACATCTTTGAGATTGCATTTTGCGTGGAAATCAACTTCCTTTCAGATGTTCCCATGGTGTTCATAAGTACTATAGGGAATAAAGTAAGTCTCTTTATAGCTAAGGCTCTATCTATTGAAATATATCAGAAATAATCTGGTCTACTAGGCTGGATACTACTAGGCTAGGAAAAAAAAAATCCCCACAAAGCTCAACTATAAATCCCCGAAGCAGCCTGATACAAAGAACAGAACTCTGGACTTGATGTCTGGAGGCCTGTACGAGTCTAGATCCAGAAAGCCCGAGTCTCCCGCAAACTAACTTTGTGACCACAGACAAGTCCCTTGTTCTTTCTGAACTTCATTTCCCACCAAAAACTGAGGAGTCTGAAAGACATGCTCTAAAGTTTTTTCCAGCTCTAAAGCTGGTTGTGTCACCTCAACACAGTGGGCGATAATGAAGTCCTGCTTTGCGAAGGGACTGGAGAGAGGGCCCACCATGGCTATGGGTTCATGAGGCATTGGAAGGAGGGTCAGGGCTGTTCTCCCTTTTCTCTTTTCCAGGCTCAAAGCTACTTCTGCCTTTTCACAGCTGTGAAAAAAAATACCCTCAGCAGTGTGTATTTTTTTCAAGCAAAAGTTAGCCATGAGACTCTATTTGAGTTCTCCTCTTTCTTCCTCATAATGTGTTGTTTTATGCATACCTTGACCTAGTATTGTCTGGCTCTCTGCCCTCGGGGTGCAGAGTTAACTCTTCCGACTGGTATTCTGTGTGGAGAAAGTTAGAACTGGCAATGCCCCTCTCTGGTCCATCTGTCATGAGCTCTCTTGGCACTGCTCTGAACCCTGGTCTCGTCCTCATTTGTAATACTGTCAGGACAAGAACACCACGGTCAGAAAGAGATGAAAAATTACAAATAGTTTTAGTTGGCACAGTGATTAACTATAAAAAATATATATATTCTATATAACATGGAGACATTTTATGTAAATAGTGTGGTTATGTTATTATAAACTAATATATGTTATGTGCAGTATATTATATATTATTTATAAATATAAATGATATATATGTATTATATATTGTATTATATAACCATAATAAAGAAATATATAATTATATAGTAAACTTATATACTACATAAATTGTATATACATGTGCATACATGTTTGTATATATAACTGATCTCTTCTATATATATATATAAATAATAATCAATTAGAAAATATTCTAAAAAGATACAGTTGATTCATAATAGCAGGAAAAAAGCATAAACTAGCTAACTTATAAAGAAAACTATAGGATCTATATGAAGAACCTGGAGAACAAAATAGGTTAGGAAAATTCAACTTTAGAAAATATAGATTCTCCCTAAATTAATGTGTAATACCAATGAATTACTTATTAAAATGACAACCAGATTTTTGGAAAATGAACACAATTATTTAAAATATTCATCTGGGGCGCCTGGGTGGCTCAGTCAGTTCAGCGTTCTGACTCTCGGTTTTAGCTCAGGTCATGATCTCGGGGTCCTGGGATTGAGTTCCACATCAGGCTCCCACTCAGTGGGGAGTCTGCTTGTCTCTCTCTGTCTCTGTCCCACCCCTGCTGCTTGACACTCTCTCTCAAACAAATAAATCTTAAAAAAATTTAATCTGGATGAATAAAGATCTAATAGCTAGATAATTAGGGAAAAAAGGGAAAACTTCCATACTGAAGTATTTGTAGGTGAAATAATAGGACATCTCAGATTTGCTAAAAATAATACAGGTTGGAGGTAGGAGGGTTTAAAATGGAGACAAGGTTGTTTGTGAATTAATTACTGAAGCTGGGTGATAGGCACACAGGGTTCATTTACACTTTTCTTTTTTCCCCATCTCTCTTTCTTTGTGGAGTTCGTAATTTTTAATCATTAAAGTATTTTATTTGGCTAAAAACAATCATAAAAGGTTGAAACTCCACACTGGAAAAATATTTGGTACACCTATAATATAGCACAAGAGGCAATATTTCTCTTAGATAAAGAACTATTAACCTACGTATGAAAAAGCATTTATAGAAATGAAAAAGAAATGTCTAAGGACATGAACAGACAATTTGCAAATGGAGAAATACTAATAGCCAATAAATATGTATGAAAAATTTCAACCTCACTGATGTTCAAAGAAAAGCTAATGAAAGCATAACTCACTTATCAGGTTGGCAAAGATTAAAAAGGTTCAGGGAAAAAAAAAAAGGATGTAAATTCCTACACAGTCACTGGAATGGTGAATTGGCCCAAACCTTTTAGAGTATAGGTTGGCAATCTACTTAAAAATATAAAATGCAAATATACATTGACATCTACATTCCACTTATAGAAATTTATTTGGAGGATATATTGGCACAAATAAAAAAAGTGAGGGGCACCTGCATGGCTCAGTGGGTTAAAGCCTCTGCCTTCGGCTCAGGTCATGATTTCAGAGTCCTGGGATCGAGCCCCGCATCGGGTTCTCTGCTCAGCAGGAAGCCTGCTTCCTCCACTCTCTCTGCCTGCCTCTCTGCCTACACTGTCTCTGTCAAATAAATAAAATCTTTAAAAAAAAAAAAGTGAGCATTAGGGTAGTTTTGTTAATATAGAAAAATAGAATACAATGCCTATCAATAAGAAGCTGGTTAAGTATATTATAATACAGACAAATAAGAGAATGTTTCATAACAATCAAAATGATGACATAAATTCATATTTTTGGCCAAAGAGAGAGATCCATGACATTCTTTTGAGGGAAAAAGTAGCACCTACATATCTATATTTTTCCAAATTATAGAAAATACATGGAATTTATGTACATGCTTAGAGGAATGTTTGGAAAAAGATTTACCGGCTTGTTAAGTGTGATAGTCTCTGTTTGGTTGGATTTCTGGTGATTTTTACATTTGTGTGTTGTATAAATTGGTAATAATTAAGAAGTACATTTATCAAGAACCAACTTGTTAAAATAATTCATTTCATATGCTTGCCACTTGGTATTGAGATGTTAAGGGGTTATGAGACTGTACTTCATTCAGTTTTGTATTTCTGACTCCTATTCGTGCCTAGGGGGTGCTCAGTGAATATTATTGGGATTAAATTGAATTTTATCTACCATCTTTCCTTGATATCCATTCAGGTAGATATTTTTATGTTGGTATGTTATATGACCTGCCTATATGGCTTTGCATTTTTGGAGAAGCACAAAGTGTTAGAATTGAAAGAAACCTTTTTCTCTTTGTACCAAAATTCTTACTTTGTAGATGAGGAAAATGTCACTCAGAGAGGTAAAATGACTTGTTCAGGATCATACAGCTAGTGGTTTTCAGAATGTGGGTTCCATGAGAGCAAGTGTTTTAGTCTGTTTTATTTATTTCTATGTCCCCAGCACTAAGGATCTGGCACATAGTAGGGACCAAATATTTGTTGAATGGATAAATACATACACTTTCTTACCATTCTGGGTCAAGGAGTTTGTCCATTTTTTCCCTATACAGTTCTTTTTTTTTTGTTTGAGATAGGTTCTCAGGGTTGGTGGTTGTCAAAAAGTCCTTTCCTTCCTCATTGAAAGTTAAGATTCCCTTTTGAGGGGTTTATGATTGACTGAAATACTGAATATATTGTTACTGGCAATGAAATGAGGGCAATGAACACAATTATAAGGAAGCCTCTTTTCTTTCATCATTGATAATCTACCATTGTAGCTCCAAGAGGATGGCTCAGACCTGATGCATTATGGGTCAGGCTTGGTAACACCAAGAAATGGAGACGGGAAAGAGCCAGAGGTGGGCAAAGACACAGTCTCTAGGGCTGAAGGCAGACTGAGGTGCATGACTGGATTTAGAGGCCAGTGACCAGTCCTGGAAGAATACCTCCAGGGTCCAATATCCCAGGGATATTTCTGGAAGCAGTTGATACTGGAGCTTCTCATCTGGGTCATCTAGGGGCTGGGAATCCAGGAAATTACCACCATTTAACGGTAAGACTGGAGAGCAACAAAATAGCAGCTTCTTAGTATTTAAGGGACCTGGACAGTCCTGCAAAAGTGACCTGAGCAGAATCACGTAGCTTCCTCGTGTCTCACTAGATGGAATGAGACCTCACGTTGGACAACTCTGACTCCACCAGGTCAAGCCATAATGATCACAGATGGATGACAGGGAATGGAAGCACAGTCCTTAGGGTGGGGCTGATCTAGACTGAGGGGTACTGAGAGTGAGAACAAAGAGCTACACAGACACTTGAGAATGAGGGAATTGGAACTTAGTGATAATTTCATTAGGAGCCCACCTGTATTAACTCAAGTTGGAAGCACGGCCTCATTCCCAGGCCCCAGAGACCGTGATAAAGCGAGAGGCAGGATAGGGAGGATTAGCTGACATGCTGACTCCTTTGCTAGTGCCAGCTTCGACGACAGGGCAGGGATAACTGTTCAGGCAGAGAACACTTTGGGGAAGTACTAGGGCAATCCGTGGCAGAGGCTGACATCATCTATTTTCCATCCCTTATAATGAGATTGGTTCATGCTCCACGTTCGTTGCTTTGTTTAGTTTCAGTATATCTAGTTCTTGTTGCCTTCCAATCAACTAGCCCTCGCATAATCCTTTGGACAAGAACAATATGTACTGGCAGACAGTCAAAGGCAAATATTGTGACACCGCCTTAAATCTATAGGACAGATGATTTTCATGCAGTCTAAACATAGCCTGAAAGTCTTGTCCCTTCATCTCGGGGTTTTGCGTCTGTGTAAGTTGATGTTCCCGAGCAATATTATGATCTGTTTATCACGGACAGTGAGATAAAGTCACTGCAAGGTGTGTATGTGGGAGGAGATGGGAAATATTGCTTCATTTCATGACATTCTTAAAAGCAAGTTTTGATCCTGTTTTGTTTTGAGGACTCCTGCTTTCCCTGTTGTGGGATCCCCTGGGGGGCTTGTTAACTTCTTCCCTGGCTGTGGAGTCAGCTGGTGCCCGCACAAAGACCCTGAAATGCGGTGCAGTCTGATTTCCCAGAACTCTGGGCAATGACTGTAAATGAATACTATCCATGCTGTGGGCACTGGAATTGGGGACTGTCAGAGAGGCAGATAAGCCAATTTTAAGGATTCTCTAGGGGAGCTGCAGAGAGTTCCTCTCACTGTTGATGGCATGTCCTGTTCACAGCTTCAGCCTCTAGAAATGCTTTGATTCAGCAGCGACTTGGGGCCTTTAAACACTCCAATGGGCCTTTGTTGGCAATGGCCCTGCCTGCGTGCACAGAGGGCTCATTCTTCCACGGAGGGCCAGCCGGCCTGCTGATGGGCCAAGGCAGTTTACACTGATGTTGCTCGTGGGAGGGAGAAGAAAGCCAGCAGGCCAGGATCAGCGTGGCCTATAAAGGCCCCATTGATTCCTTTCCAGCTCAGTATTCTCTTCCCCAAGCGCATGCCACCTTCAGTACGCCTCTTGTTTTATAGTCTTTGAGCTGCAATTCCTACAGACTGAAATACCTCTGACACTCCTCTAGAAGAAATTCCTGAATATACAACAGAGGCTGTTACAAGGTGCCGGTCCCCAGTGTCCCTTGGGGGGAATGCTTTGTGGAGAAAGTAATGTCATCACACGCCCCTACACACGCCCACCTTTCCCTTTGATCTTAGTGTTTACCTGTGGCTTACTGGTATCAAGGCAAACTGGGTATGGAGCTTTTGACTTTGAAATAGGTCTGGTGCTCCAATAGGCATTCTTTGAAGTCAGATCCATTATGCATTGTTTATTGCTCTTTCAAACATACCCACATGTATTTCTAAGACCAAGACTCTTCTTTACTCATTCAAAGGGAGCGCTGGAGTTTGTTGCCATTTTGGCTATCCTTTGATATTTTTAAAATAAGAGAAATAATATCTCTGGAGTCCATTTTGTCCACTTACAAATTATTTTAACGATATATGTTAAAGGCAATTTTACATTCCCTCTGTCCCATTACTATCTTCCAAAACACAATTATATATCAATTGAATGACTCAGAACTTCTTCTGCCCAAGTAATAAATCATAAGTGTAATGGGTAAAAAGAATTTGTCATTGTTCAGTGTGTATACAGAGTTATGTGGCATATAACCTCAAATTTCTTTCAGATCATATATAAATACATAATAAAATAATAATACTCATTAGTCAACACCAAGTATAAGTTCCAGATGTCTGAACATCAAAGTATTTATAGGCCTATAGGAACCGCCTTGAGACAGGAACAGTTCTTCAGAAATGGTATTGCAAGAAAGCAGGCTACAGAAACCTCCCAAATTCTCTGAAACAAAAGCTATTCTTGTTTATACATAAATTATGAATGACTTTTTAAGGGCTGACTCACTGGCCTGTGCATGTGCCTACAAGTCCGGTTTCACAAGAGAATGGGAGCTGACTGGACTAACAGGAATTCTACAACAAATCGTTTTTCCCAGCTTGCCTCTGAAGCGAGTCAGACTGCCCGCGTTTCAGCTACGGCTCTTGTCAAGGCACAGTGGGGCATGTTGCTCCTCCTGGGAGCTCTGGCTCGGCGCCAGGGCCACTCCCGTCACCTAGCAGAAGCTGCCTGCTCCAAGCAATCGTGGGCCGGTACCTCCGCAAAGGAGCTTTTGGAGTCCTGCTGCTCTCAGGCTATTCCTTGCAAGAAAGGACTTTGACAGCCCCCTCAGATGGTGGTATTGATGTGGCAGCATGAGGACCCCCTGCCCGAAGCCACTCACTCACAATGGCCACTCACTCACAATGGCGCCACGTCTTTTCTCTGGATGTTGGCCTTGTGTCCAGAGATGCTGCCCTGCAGCATATTGTCAGAAACTGACAAGAGCGTCAGTTTCTATTCCCCACTGTGCCATTTATTCACTGCTTGACCTTGAACGAGTGAGTTGACTTTCCTCAGTTTCCCTCGTCCATGAAATGAGGTATCATTCCGAATAAACTTTCAGGTCCTGTACAGCTTTGGTGGGCTATGATTTGGTTCTCCTCTGCACACAACAAAATAAATGAATGTATTACTTAGTTCCTCAGTGTGCTGTGTTAGATCCAGACGACCAGGATGGCTAATGAGTAGCTTAATTAATTGTGACTCAATATAAGATTTCACCTCTAACACAGACCTTCTGAGACTTGAAACATTTCTCCTCTTGCAAGGGGGAAAGGGAGCAGGTTGTGTTTATTTCTTGAGAGTTTAGGTATGAAAAGGTACAGCCCAGACAACTTGTTGGCAACATGAAAAAAAAGTCCTCTTATCCTTTGCTTCTTCAGATCTTCCTCTTACAGGAACTTATGGGCCGAAGGGAAAAAAGGAATACACTTTTGAGTGCAGTGATTCAAACACTCCAATGACTGATAGTGTATGAATGTTGAGAATTTTGAACATGAGTTATGCATCCTAATTCTCCCACCCCAAATGCTTTTGGTTGATTTCTCTAACCATGGGAAAATGTCCCTAAGAAAGAAGTATTTGATTGTTGGGGTATTGAATAGGGAGACAAGTATTTGGATCTAAGCTTCACCGGACCTCTTTGGGAAGCTGTACTAAGGGGAGACAGCCCCATTTCCTTTCCTCCTTTTCTCAGAAGGAATTTGTTTTCATGGGCACACTTGTCCGTATAAAGAATCCTGAATTTCTTCTGATGACAAAATTTGATCACTACAAAGTGGTGATGGTGTCCACTTACCAGTTTTCATTAATAATAAATGACTGCAAATTCCATAGTCACCATGGAAGAAAAGTCAACATGGAAGAGAGATTACTTAGAGCTTGAAGCTTCAATGTTGCACAATTAACAACAAATCCATTATTACTTGATGTATTTCCTCAAACAAAAACCACATGTAACTGGGAATTTAAAAACTGAACAGACATTGGCAAATGTTTTCCAAATATAATACCCCATCCTGACAGCTAATGCATCAGCAATGTTTACTTCAGCAAATGTTTCCAATTTGGAGGGAGGGGGAAAAATGAGTGTCTAATAATAATCTCTTATATTCGAACATGTGTATGGTGCTTTACAGTTTACAAAGTACTTTCGGTGTATACATCCCCTCAACCAATCCTTGAAAGCACCATGGGAGGCAGACAGGACACATGCTATATTATCTTCCAACAATTTGTACTTGCCCACTTTTGTCATGCTGTTTCATGTCTTTGTGACTCACATGTGTTCTTCCTGAGTCCTGGAACAGCCTCCTTCCCCTCCTCTGTCTGAGTTTTCATCTAGCTAATTCTCAACCAACTTTAAACATTGACACAATCGCCGCATTCTTCAAATCCTCTGGAATCCTCCATTCTGATTGAGATGTCTCCCTTCTGTACTTTTTCTGTACCATGTGTAGTGTAGCAATGATCACACTTGACTGAAATCATCTGCTTGTTTTTCTGCCTCTCTCACTAGGCTGTGCACTTATTCGATTGCATGGGTCTCATCTTATTGCCTTGACACTGTCTCTGTCACATAAGGACTCAGTAACTATGTCCAGTGAAAGAATGGATGCTTAGGAATTTAAGTGTCTTGTTTAAGGTCACACAGCTAGTGAGGGGCAGAGGATGAACTGTAACCTGAGATGCTGGTCTCCCAGTCCAGTAGTCTTTCCTCAATATCATGCAGCTCGTTGCTATTGGAACACATTAAATGACCATAGACATAGTCCAACATCATTTTGAGAGTTACTTCTGCGTGCATGTAAGAAACTATTGGGAAGAAATATGCTAACTTCCTTTCTTAGTTCTGTATTCGTTTATTATTTTTCAATTCTCTGTTTGCTTCCTATTTTCTTCCAATGGGAATTTGAGGCAGCTTAAAGTAAAGTTTATATAAAATAAGGATAAAAGACAAGGAGCCAGGTAAAAGAGAAAGCAAGGAGGCAAAATATTGTATCAGAAAGATTAGGCGAAGGAAAATGAGCTTAAAACTTGCTTTGAGTTTTCTAGAACTCAGGTAAACAAAGGCAACAATGTGTTGAGTTGCTGTTATGATTGTGTGAAGAGAGAGAGAACATTGTGGGAATTCATTTTATTTCCTGAGCATTAAACTCCAAGAAGAATTGATTGCGTAGATGTTTATATAAGCATGAAAAACTTAACAGAAAATGCCTTCATGTGGAGCTCACAAAAGAAGAATTTCTTCGTCAAACATTTATGAACATCTCCTATATGTTAGATTCTATATTGGGACAAAGATTTGAAGATGAGTAAGATATGACCTTGTCTTCAAAAGATTTCAGGGTCAGCTAGCAGATAAAAGTGATAAGCAAACAACTAGACATAAAGGGCAAAAACCTTTGACAAGAATACAGATATTTAGGCCTATTTCAATGTCTGATGAGTGGAAGGATGAATGCCTTATTTGCTTCTCTCTGCATTTTTCTTATACAATTGCTGTTCAATATACAAATGTATGGCTTTAAACGCTTACAAACCGAATCTATACATGGAGGCATCTTTTTGAACTCTAGCCCACTGGGAACCAAACCTAATAATAAATTGTCTGGACTCTGAAAACATGGTTAGAGTGAAAAGTCCACATTTTGTTCCTGTAATTTGTAACGCACTCTGAAAATCCCGAAGCTGGCTCAGAACCAGCTGACGACCCCTCCAGCTCTGGGCTCATAATGGGGAGCCTATTTGCCTTTTATTACTGGTAACTGGAAAAGCCTAGTAACTATTTTCCATTGACATTCCCTCCAGGATGGAGAGCTTGTTTTTCCTAGATTTTCGTATATTTTTAGGCGGTCATCTTGGGCAGTCTGGCTTTGTATCAAAAGTGTTTTTAATTGAAGAGGTTCTCCCTTGGGCTATTGGGTAGAAAAAGACATTCTCTGTATCTCTGTGCCTATTTTGGGGGTCACGGCTGGATTCCAGTTCCCCATCTTTTTGCAGAGTGCCTGCTCTTTCATCTTATCCCTCAGTGTGCCTGGAAAAAGGAAAAGGGAAGGAAGGAAGGAACAGAATCTGTGATCAGTTTTCTAAACGGCTGGCTTAGAAGTGGCGAGGGTGACTTTGGGCCACCTACTCCATTTTCTCAAATTTATGGCTAATGTAAAAAATGATGGAGAAGCGGGAGTGTAGAAGACGAGGTGATAAGAAGATGATCTCCACCTTCAGAATCTCCCATCCAGAATTGGAGAGGGCTTACGGGAGTTTCTACTTACACTCAACTCCGCTTCCATCTCGAATTTTCCATTTGCATAGTTTTCATTTTCTTAGAGACAGAACATGCTTGTGCTTAACTTTAGGCTCATGGAAACTTTTTTCTTCTTTTTTTTTTTTTTTTTTGAGTCCTACGGCACGTGCATGTCTTTTGCTTCCTGTTTGGTATGATGAAGCCAAGTGCATTTAGTTATCAAGAAGTGTCATGCTTGGTATTTTATCATTTTGGAACATTGTTTAGCAATCTGGAAAGTACCAGGCAAGAAATCTGGCCTCTCACTTGTGTCTCGTACAGGGAAGACGGGAAGCAAAATAACAGGTCTCCATAGGCTATAGGTCACTGGTTTTATGGTTGGCTTCTTAGTACATTATCTCATGTAGTTCTCATAACCAGAGTATAAGGAAGGAATGCTGATCCCATTTTCTGAATTATAGAATTACAGATTTCAGAAGCCGGTCACATGTGAAGGTCACGCAGTTGGTAGTGGTGCAACAGGGATGGCTTGAAGTTGATAATGACTCCAAAATCTGGTGTTTCTTTTCATTGACCAGGCTGTTCCCCATGGATGCCCTGTGTACCCAGCACACCATGGACAGATCTTTAGGAGACTAAGGGATATTGACACATTCCCTTAATGGTTTTCCTTAAAGGATTCTTTCCACAGGGTAGGATTATCAGTAGAGCAGTTTTAGACTATAACCCCATGGGCATCTTCTGAGGAAAACACGGATTCACCCAATTATATTATTTAGAGGAGACTTAAGAATGTGAGGCATCAACAGACAGTCAAATTCCTTATCAGTGAAGCCAGAGATGTCAGAGAAAAAGCAATTCATGACATTTCATAATACTTCATACACAGTATGCTTATCTGATTATCAGGTTCTCTTGTCCTGGTTTAAGAGGACAGGAGAAATGGTGTAACGCCCACACAGTTTCGCTTGACAGAGGGACACATGCTAACGTCAAACCTTTGAAGTATTTATTCACTGATACAGTTTGTTCGGCATTATTTTTCCTTTTCCTTAGAGGCCACTGTGGTCCAAGTGTGAAGTCTAGAGGCATAGAAAGTCCTTTTACTAAAAGGTCTTCTACTAGATGCTGTTTTGTTTGTTCGCTTGTTTTTTTCTGTGATATTTTGCTTTCATTGATAATAAAAAAAAATTCCTGAAACTCTAATCATAATGTACAACTTGTTTCTAGTTAAGCTTCTAGGATATCCTGAATTATTAAATCAGCATGTTACATTCTGGGGTTTTCTTCAAAATATGAAACATCTGCTTTGGCCACTTGTGGCCACTGACCAGTAGAATGGACTCAGGCTCAGAGCTGGTGCTGGGTCAGGGAGGAGCCTTCCTTGTCAGGCTGTAACCTTTCAAAGGCTGGATTATGGGTGGGTTTACAGCAGGGAGGATCTTGGGGCTACTTACCAACTGATAGAAAATATTTAACATTTTAATAAAGGTTACTGCCATACCACTGTGTTTGAGCTATCAGGTCTGTGTGCATTGCAATCAATCTAAAATAATAATTAGGGATGCTTCGGTGGCTCAGTTGGTTAAGCGGCTGCCTTCGGCTCAGTTCATGATCCTGGAGTCCTGGGATCGAGTCCCACATTGGGCTCCTTGCTCGGCAGGGAGCCTGCTTCTCCCTCTGCCTCTGCCTGCCACTCTGTCTGCCTGTGCGCGCTCTCTCTCTCTCTCTGACAAATAAATAAATTTAAAAAAATAGTAATTAAAGCTTTACATACACCAAGTGCGATGCGGCTAACTAAGGGAAACCCTAAAAGCCAGTGTGAAACTCCCTTTACAGGCTTCCTGGATGTAATAGTTTCCTGTTGTTGCTGTAACAAGTTATCACAAACTTTCGTGGCTTAAAACAATGAACATTTTTTTTTTCTCTCTTACAGTTCTGGTGGTGAGAAGTCGAAAATCAAGGTGTTAGTAGGGCTGTATTCTTTGACTTCTAGAGGCCACCTACATTCCTTGGCTCCTGGTCCTTTCGTTATATTAATCCAATCCCTTATTTCCAACATTGTATCTCTTGTTACTAACTTGGATCTTCTTGCTTCCCATTTATAAGGACCATTGTGATTACACTGGACCCACTTGGATAATCTGGGATAATCTTCCCATGTTAGGATCCTTAATCTAATCCCATTAGGAAGGTCCCTTTTGCCATGTAAGGTCATGTATTCATAGGTTCTGGGGATTAAGCAGGGACATCTTTGGGGGGATGATTCTGTCTACCACAGTGGATTCCCACAGTAGCTCTGCCACTTCCTAGCCCTGTGACCCAGTGACTAGTTATGGAGCCAGTTACTGTTTCTCCGTGCCTTGGTTTCCTAGTCTGGAAAATGGGGATAATAGTACTACCTTGTAAGATGAAGATTAAATGAGTTATTTACAAAAGGGCTTGAGACCATTCCTAACCCCTAATGTGCGTGCTACCTATTGTGATCATGGACACCAGTTCTCTTCCGGTGAATCGGCTCCTTGATGGGTTGCCGAGCTGATGGATAGACAAGCTTTAAGAAACTGTAGCTCCGTATTTCAGAACTCACCATGAATCTGCGCCCCAAGTGCACTGATTCCTTATTTCAGTGACCATCTTTGTAATAAGAATTTTCCAAACTGGAGTTTCATCCTGCTCTCCTCCAGCTTCCCAGCATAGGGTTGCTGCCTCCCATCCAACAGAGCCCCCAACATTGCCATCTTCTGGTCTCTCGGCCTTGCTCGTCCCCACATCCTCCAAAGACTGTAGCCTCCTACCCCTGGCATGTGCTCCCCTGTGGAAGGGGTTTCAAAACCCTGCCTTCATATCCAACAAGGGAATACAAGTCTGTTCCTTTTATAGAATAAATTGGATTTGGACTTGCAGGCATCTGCTGTCTGGGGCTTGTCATGAAAGAAGAAGTATCAGAGGGTAGAACAGATGGCTCCTTCTAACTTAGAGGACCTATGAATTCAGGGGAATCACTGTAAGGAAAACCATAAGATGCTTTCCTGGCATAACCAAATCCAGGGAGACTGTGTTTCTCCAGAGTATTTTCACAATCTATTCTGCTTCTGGAGTGTTCAGGTTTGCCTTTTTTTTTTTTTAACATCCCTATTTGTGGAAATTTCTCATCTGTAAACACGTATGAAGATAAATAAAATATATTCTCTGATACTAAAAATCTGTTTAAAGCACTGATTTCTCCCACGCCCCTCCCCCTGCCCCATTACTGCCATCTTTTTTTTTTTTTTCCTTAAAGAATTTCAGTTTGTGGCATCATTTTGGAACTTCTGTTGCTTCTAAACTAGTTCGTACTATTTTGAAAAACAAAAAGTATTTTACCCAGACCTATTTTCTTTGTCAACTGCCTTTGCCACAAAAGACTAAATCTGTCCCTGTTATAAATAGAGCTCAGTTGCAGAGAAGTTTTACTGGCTACCTTAAAAGAAGCATGTTTTTTTTTTAAGTGAGTAAAATAATCTTTTTTTAAAAATATTTTATTTATTTATTTGGCAGACAGAGATCACAAGCAGGCGGAGAGGCAGGCAGAGAGAAATGAAGGGAAGCAATCTCCCTGCTGAGCAGAGAGCCCGATGTGGGGCTCGATCCCAGGACCCTGAGATCATGACCTGAGCCGAAGGCAGAGGCTTTAACCCACTGAGCTACCCAGGCACCGAATAATCTTTTTTTAAAATTATTTATTTTTCTAAATTAACATATAATGTATTTTTAGCCCCAGGGGTACAGGTCTGTGAATCGTCAGGCTTACACACTTCATAGCACTCACCATAGCACATACCCTCCAGTGTCCATAGTGAGTAAAATAAACTTAATGTGGTGTTTTCTTCATTTTTTTCTCCTCTTCTTAAGTTAAAAAAAAGATCCTCCGTTAAAAGAAACACAAATCATTTCTATAATATAAAAACTTTACAGCTCTTTGACGTGAAGCCTCTGAAGAGTCAGATACAGACACTCACCCCAATCCAGCTTTTAGTCTGGGGAGGTGGAAAGGACATTAGCTTGGAAGGCAGAAAGCCTGGGTACTAGTTCTCAGTTATGAATGATTAAGTTAAGACTTACATTCTGTGTGCCTTAGCTCTTCATCTGTAAAACGTGGATAATCATCCCTTCGCCTCGTGAACTTGTAACCGGGCTCAAGGGAGATAATATTTAAGAAATGGCATTGGGTAGTGCAAAGAGCCATTTTGGGATCCAAAGTGCCGGCCAATCACAGTAGAGAGAGCACAGGTTTGCAGTCAGCCTGTGCCTTGACCCCCGGTTCCGTCACGTGACAAGCTATGTGACTTGCCCAAGTTAGCTAATCCCTCTGAGCTTGGAGTTTCTTGTCTATAATACAAAAACCCTTCTGAATGCTTGTGAGGATGGAAAAGGAGCACAAAATAAGTGTGCAAGGGTAGTGACTTTTGTTTTCTCCGTGGAGCAAGGCATGCCTGCGTGTCCAACCAATAAATATACTTTAAGGTTTCCCTGGACCAGGTACTCTTGGAACTTTGGACTCCATAGCTTTTCTTACCCCTGCCCCCCCCCCTTTTTTTTAAATGAAAAGTTGATGGTATGGACTGGCTTTTGGTTCTCCATGCCATTCAATTCAGAAATAAGTGCACTCAAACACAAACTCCCATCTTGTCTCCAAAGGCAGCTCAGGTTTTCAGTCTTCATGTGAGTGAAATGTGTCCTTGCTTGTAAAGAACATCTCTGTTCCTTGGGACAGGGCTCAGCCCAGGGGGCTCAGGCCTGAGCAACTTTCATCGTATTGTATCTAAGAATTTTCCTCCCTTCCCTCAGAAAGTCCCAGTATCATTTGTGGCTCAGTGTGGCACAGCCTTACATCACAGGGTACAGACTGAACAAAGGCCAGGGAGGAAGCCAAGTAGGTGTTGAGCAGGGGTGTTGGGCAGGGAGAACAGGGAATGGCAACTCTCATTCCAGCTGATGGTTGCCGGGTAGCAATGGAAGCTGAGTTTTGTTATATCCTGTTTGTTTTCCCCCAAGAAAAGCCACAGATTAAATTTCCATATGATATTTTCCAATTTTTAAATGTTGGCCACTAATGCACATTATTACTCTGCAGATGCTAGAGTTGGCCCACGGGCCCACCAGTGTGTATCCTCTGATAGGTACTGTCAGCTGTGGTCCTCTAGTAATGCTGTGGGTCAAGGACATATTACCTTTATCTGTACAACCTTGGGTCACTTAGAATCATATTCACCTTTAAAGATTTTAGGTCTGAAATTATCCAACATCTTTTTTGGTTTTGACTATGAATAACTTAAAGAAAAAAAAAAAACCTTACAAAAATGTACCCCTCTTTTACCATTATCTCTTGTAAAAGTTAATAGCTTTCAGACCGTGTTCAAGTAAGACCAGAGGACTTCAGAATAGAACGGTTCACCCACCTATGCATCCAGACTCCCAGCACCAGTTAGTTTTCAGAATGGGACTGAAAGGTCTTGGCCCAGATATGATTTCCATCATATCATCCAGTTCTTCTGATGTCAGGAGCCATCTAGGATCAACCGTTTGCACAGTGAAGAGGGAGCCCTGGGGCGTCTGTGGAGAGAAGCACCTTTCCGACTGTACTCCCTCCACCCCCTCCCCTTGGGCAAAAGGGGAGGAGACTCACTCCTCTAGGATATTGGGGGTGGGGGCAGGGAATAGTGCTGTGGATAGCCAGCTCCTTGTTTAGAATACCATTGCTGGAAGGGAAATTGGGCTCCTGGAAATAAATAATCTAATTCAGTGCCTTCCACACTGTGTAGTGAGGGCTTCCGAGGAGCTTGGGAATCTTCCAGAGGCCTTTTAAATGACACTATAAAGCTTACTGTAGAGTACTGGTATTGTATGAAGAGGTCATTTGAGAAAAGGGTTCTGTTAATTAAAGGAAGAAAACTCTACTGGTCTCATTTTGACTTTTAGTTGAGGAACTAGCCTCGTGTCTGCATTGCCCAAGGCTACGTATGCCATTGATGAAAGTCAAGCCAGTCCATACCCTCGCTCTGTTGTGTACCAACCCTTTCCTACACTCAGCATAAATGTTAGCAATCTTCTTCTTCTCCTCCTCCTTCTTCTTCTTCTTTTTTATTTGACAGAGATCACAAGCAGGCAGAGAGGCAGGCAGAGAGAGAGAAAGAGAGGAGGAAGCAGGCTCCCCGCTGAGCAAAGAGCCCACCTCCCGACTCGATCCCAGGACCCTGAGATCATGACCTGAGCTGAAGGCAGAGGCTTAACCCACTGAGCCACCCAGGTAGCCAGCAATCTTCTTTTAGCACCTGGTTTTTCTCTTTCCCAGGGTCCTAGAGGCATTATCAATTGCTTGCTAAAAGCTAAAGTAGCTTGAACTGGTCTTTTTATAAGTGTGGGCTTTTTTTTTTTTTGACATTTTTGACAAAGGCTTGGGTGCCATTAGCTCATCAACCGGACACCATTTAGTCTCAGATTTCTTTGGCTAATGGCACCCTGGTCACCACCAGTCTTTCTTCCTGGCCTCCATCCCTAAGGACCATGGTCAGCTGGGAGGATTCGAGGTGGTATATTCCAGTAGTGTGCTGGTGAATGTCAAAGTGGTGTTCGTTCTGGGGATGGGTCGCCTTGATTTGTAGAATTTGCCAATTTCCATTGTGTAAATACTCCCACCACAGCCAACTCCAAGTTAAAAAATGAGACTTCGCCGAGCAAGGGGCTGGGGAGACATGCACACAATTGGCTGCCCAGGGACACTAGCTGGCTCCAGCCCCCCACTTGCTCTTGGTCAGTTAGGGATTCACCAGCCTCTCGCTTAGCCCCAGTTCCCACCTCCACACCCACTCAGTTCCACTCTTCCTTTACTTCAACACTTCTCTCCCTATGATGCCAAACCAATGCTCTGGGATTGTCCCTGTATCAAATGATCGACTGAATGAAAAGCATTCTTAGGTTCTACAGGAGTTTATAAATGTAAGTCAGGTAAGACTGTAGGCAATTTTTCTCCTTCATTCCACCCTTAAAAAAAAAATCCCCACATCTTTCACTGATTTATGTTTTTAACCATTTCTTAGTTTTGGCTTTCAAAAACCTAAGTGTTCTAAGTTATTTCACTAGATGGTGCTGTGCATAGTTCCAAGTCAGGACAAGTGTCAGCTCGAGAATCTGGGAGTCCTCTGAGGAAAGTATTTCTTTCCTGACCAGAAGTTGTCATCGAATTGAAATTGGGGTATTCTAACTGGCTTTATTCTTTTCTTTGCCTTTGTCTGTGGGAGTGCTGAAAGCTACTTACCAGGACAGATTGTCAATTGCCACTTACTTTAAGCATTATTTTCCCCGGTGGTAGAAGGTGCTTTACATTTTCTCCGGTCCTGGAGATTTTGCCACATGTTTTGCACCTGTGAGCTCTGTCACAGGTCACACTTGACTTGGAAGGTGTCTCTGTCCTCTACCTTGTGACCCCTCCTTAATCTATATTCATAGGGTACCAGCATTCTTTGTCTCTGTAGCCTCCTGTCTGAGGGGCCAAATATGTTGCTGACTCATTGTCAAGATGGTTCATAGTGCCTTGTATTCTACCGACCTCATTCAGTACTTCTAATTTGTTGGAAAATATGCATAAGCCCTTCCACATATTTCATTTCATTTCATTTCATTCATTTAAGTATAGGAACATCTTTTTTTGGCCCAGCTTTTACTGTGTATCTCTCCATTCTCCATTCCTAAGAGACACAGAAAGATAAAGAATTTCTCCCAAGAGAAGATAAAAGCCTTAACTCATTGGCATTTTACCACCTGTAAAATAGTCATCATTTAACCACGATGCCAGATCGGTCATGTTATTAATTTTTACATTTTAAATTCCATCTTAAGATTAGGAATGGCCAGCAGACTATGAGTCACTGTTGAAAGCATCTTTCCAACAACCCCATCAGCTCCATGAAGGAGTTGCATTTTGCTTACAATTGTGTCCTGAACAGAGTACTAGGTATACAGTATATGATCAACAAATACCTACCACATTGATGGGTAGGCTAGACACTTCTGGATGCTACCCCAGTTATGACTTGCAGTACTAGAAGAAAGCAGTATTATTCCCATAGCATCCCACAGAATGAGAAACTGGATTCTCAGAGACTTGTCCAAGTTCCCACAGGTAATATAAACAAAAGAGCTGGAATTTTCTCCCAGGCCTGATTCCAAAAGCCACCATCTTATTGATTTTGTGAAGATTAAGCACTAGGTAGGCTGGAATTCTTTCAGGTCCCGAAACCTGGGAGAGAATTAGAAAATACTTACTGGCTTTTCTTGGGCGGCAGGGAGCACAAAATGATCAAATGTTTTAGCAAATGGAAACAGCATAGAAATCCATTTTGATAACCACATCTTTGTGTTTGTCACGTATATATTATTCTCCCTGCCTAGAAGGGCAAAGCATTATATATCCAATCTTGGAAATCTTAACAACTGACCATGGAAGAATTCTTAAAAAGGGAAACATTAAGGAGTATTTGATTAATTAGATAAACTGATTTAATTAACAATTCAATATTTTTACATGTTATAGATTCAGACAATCTATTTTTTTTTAAAGATTTTATTTATTTTTTTGACAGAGAGGGAGATAGCAAGAGAGGGAACACAAGCAGGGGGAGTGGGAGAGGGAGAGTGAAAAGCAGGCTTCTCTGCTGAGCAGGGAGCTCGATGCTGTGGGCCTTGTTGTGCTCGTTGTGGGGCTCGATCCCAGGACCATGGGATCATGACCTAAGCAGAAGGCAGATGCTTAACGACTGAGCCACTCAGGTGCCCCCTAATCTATTTATTCTTGAGTCAGGATTGATATTTGTGTTTTTTCTAGGCATTTGACCATTTCATGTAGGCAGTCTCATTTTTTGGCCTATCATTATTTATTGTGCTTCATTATCATCCTTTTATTTCTGTAAGTTCTGTAGTAAGCCCCTGTTTCCTTCCCGATTTTAGTAATTTGAATCATCTTTTCTTCTTGGTCACTTTGGCTGAAGATTTGTCAGTTGTATTGATCTTTTCAAGGAATCAACCTTTGGTTCCATTACTTTTCTATATTTTACTTATCTTGGCTTTACTCTTAATTATTTTCTCTCTTCTGCTTACTTCATGTTTAGTTTGCTTATCTTTTTTCGGTTTCCTAAGATGGGAAATGAGGTTCTCAACTTGGGAACTTTCTTCTTCCTCCTATACCTCCTCCTGTTCTTTTTCTTATTTAAGTATAAATGATCCAACCAAAGCCTTCTCTCCATGCACAGGTTCCCCTGCATCACTGGTAGCTGTGTTTCTGTATTCCTTCATTTCAAAGTATTTTCTGTCTTATCTTTCAATTTCTTCTTCAACCTGTGATATATACATGACAAGTAAGCATGTAAAGGAATGTTCAACATCACATGTCACTAGAAAATTACAAATTAAAACAATTAAATACTGCTATACACCTACTACAGTGGCTAAAATCCAAAACACTGACAACACCAAAAGCTAGTGAGAATGTGGAACAACAGGAACTCTCATTCATTGCTGATAGGGATGCAAATGGTGATGGCATTTTGGAAGATACTTGAGCAGTTTCTTATATGTCCAAGTATACTCTTACCATATAATTCACCAGTCACCCTCTTAGCTGTTTATCAAAATGAAATGAAGCCCACACAAAAACCTGCACATAAATTTTTATAGAAGCTTTTATTCATTATTTCCAGAAATTGGAAGCCATAAAAATGTCCTTCAAACAAACTTTAATTCATCCAGAAAATGGACTATTATTCAGCAATAAAAATAAGTGAGTTGGCAAGCCACGAAAAGATATGAACACCTTAAATACATGCCGCTACGTAAAAGATGTCAGTTGGAAAAGGCTGCATACTATATGATTCTAACTATAGGATGTTCTAGAAAACGCCAATTATGGAGAGCGTAAAAAGATCCGTAATTTTGCAGGGTTTGGGAGGAAGGCGGGAAGGATGAATAGATAGAGTGCAGGAGACTTTTAAGGCAACCAGCCCTTCATGGATGATACTGTGCTGGTGATTCATGCCATGATGCCTTTGTCAGACCCCAGAACTTGACAACACACCCTAAAATCAACGGTGGAATGTTGTTAGTAATAATGTATCAATATTGGTTCATCAGTTGTAATAAATGCAAGATGTGAATAACAGGAGGGGCTTTGGGGAGAGGAGGGTAATAGCGGAACTCTGTACTCTCTGTTTAATTTTTCTGTGAACCTAATACTGTGCTAAAAAGTAAAGTATCAATTTTAATTTAAAAAAAAGAACGTAAGCTTGTGAGTCACATACATACACTAGCCATTGTTTGGATTTTCAGTGAAAAACGTTTTAGGCTAATTTTAGGTACTGGAATGTTTTAGGAAGGAGAAATAGGTTCAAATGAGACTATATTTCTTGAAGCAGAGGAAGAAACAAATGCATAAAATTGTTCTTTCTGTTATGATATGGTCTGGGAAAAAAAGGGCTAAACTTTGCCATTTTTATTTTTTATGAGTAGATGTGAATAACATGCTCCCAAAGGTCTATCTTAAAGTTGTAGCTGTACCCTTGTCCCTGAATGCAGTACCCTAATCTCAACCCTTTTGAATAGCCCCCATACCCCCCACTCTTTGCTGCCAGGGAGAGCAAAGGTTTAAAAACAACAACAACAACAACAACAACCAACAACCAACACCAACAAAGAAAAACTCTACTCCCAATAATTTCGTATATTCCCTTTCTCCACAGGAGAAAATAAAACATTAGTCTAGCATATAAAACTATGCATGAATCTGGTTCTTATCTACCACGTAGTCTCCTTTCTTGCTGAAGAAGGAATGGATCAATAATGAGCACCTGCTTAAAAAGGTCTTCCTGAAGCCTATGAGAGCCCAACATCAGGAACACAGATGTGTTTTCTACTGCCAATTTTTTTTTTAATAGCTAAGTGTCTAGCACTTTGTATCCTGCAACAGGATACATTTTAGGGTATCCAAATCTTACTTGCTCTTTTTCTGCTTCCACGCCTCTGGGACCACTAGTTCCAGAGAGCTGGAGAGCCCTTACCAAATCCTCCATCCCCTGTCGTCCTTCTGCAGAATAGCTGCTCATTCCCACCCCTGCCCACATTCAGCTCCCTTGAGCTCCTTTGTGGCACCTCTTGCCATTGCAAAATGTACCTGCCTCTTGTAGCAATTTTCTGGTTGTATTAGAACCATTTTTTTAAAATATTTTATTTATTTGACAGAGAGAGAGATCACAAGTAGGCAGAGAGGCAGGCAGAGAGAGAAAGAGAGAGAGAGAGAGAGGAGGAAGCAGGCTCCCTGCCTAGCAGAGAGCCCAATGCGGGACTCGATCCTAGGACCTTGAGATCATGACCTGAGCTGAAGGCAGATGCTTTAACCCACTGAGCCACCCAGGTGCCTCAGAACCATTTTTTTTTAAACCTGTATCCCTGTTGGACTGTGAGCCCTTTGAGGGCTATGTTACTCACCTCTAAATCCCCAGCACCTGGAACATGGCCTTGCAAGAAACCGTGGGTAAATGAGTGGATTTCTTCATTTATTCAGCAAATGTTTACTGATTGCCTTCTCTAAGGCAGGCTGGGTGTTGGGTACTGAGGGCTCACATTCCAGCAAGGGGAGAGAGAAATAACAAAACAACTTGAAAAGGTCAGAAGTGCTATGCAGAACACAAGCGAGGAGGTGAGAAGAATGAATGAATGGGTGAAGAGGGCAGGGTTCCCTTTAGGCAGGCTGTTTGTGGAAGATATTTAAGCTGATCCAGGAAGAAAGAGAAGGGGGCTACTGGGAGGGAGTTGAGAAAGACATTAACACGGGAAAGGCTTGCCATATTCAAGGAGGGGAAAAGTGGGGGACAGTGCTGGAAGGGGGCAGGTACAGATGAGGTTGGAGAACTAGCAGGGCCAGTTAGGTGAAGCTTCAATGTCACGATGAGAACCCTGGGTTTTATTGTCAGTGCAAAGTTTGGAGCGCGTAGAACATGTGAGTAACATGATCTGATACATTTCCTAAATGTCCCTCTGAGTACTAGGAGAGAATGCATTTATTTATTGATTGATTTTTAAAGATTTTTAAAATTTATTTATCTGACAGAGATCACAGGTAGGCAGAGAGAGAGGAGGAAGCAGGCTCCCTGCTGAGCAGAGAATCTGATGTGGGGCTCCATCCCAGGATCCTGGGATCATGACCCTAGCCGAAGGCAGAGGCTTTAACCCACTGAGCCACCCAGGCGCCCTGGGAGAATGCATTTAAAGGGCAAGAAGAGTTTATTTGGAAGGCTCCTGCCATTGTTCAGCTGAGGGCTATCTGTGGCTTGGCTCGGGAAGAGGGTAGTGGTGGAAGCAGGAATTAACCCACAGCAGCTGGCTTCCAATGAGCACTCTGTCCTATTACTGAAAGCCTACTTGATTCAGATCATGAGGGCAGAGGCCAAGTTGGCTTTCGGCGAAGATGGCATAGGGAGGGATGGATGGATGGGTAGATAGGTGGAGGAAAGGAAGCAAGGAAGGAAGAAGGTAGATTGGTAGGTAGGTACACTCCATGCCTTAAACTTTTATATTATTGTTATATTTTTTGTCAGGTGGGATTTCAGAATGGCATGGTGAAATGCCCAAATTTGTGTTTTTCTGAACTTAAGTCCTCTTGGGGCTTATATACCACCATATCGTACCTGTATTGTACACAGGTAGTATGAGAATTTATGTCCATGCATTTGTATGGCTTGTTTTAGGATTGTTTATAACTGAATCTTATTTTAAAATGGTTTGAGGACATTATCATTTCATCAGGATGCCTTGCTTATAGTATGTATTTGATTAATATTCATTGAATTTAAAGAAATTGGATCCAGTAGAAAACTAGCCTCAACAGGTGTGCTTTCTGTTATAAATATATATATATAGAGAGAGAGAGAGACATATATATGTGTGTGTGTGTATATATATATATATATATATGTATATATATATATATATATGGCAAAGGAGCACAGGAGGGAGAGGGAGAGAGAGAGTCCCAAGCAGACTCCATGCCTAGCACAGAGCTGGATGCTGGGCTCGATATGGGTTGGGCGGGGGAGGGGGGGGATGGCACAGGGGTTCCATCTTAGGACCCTGAGATCATGACCTGAGCCATAATCAAGAGTCAGATGCTCAACTGACTGAGCCACCCAAGTGCCCTATCAAAAACTGGTGTGCTCTGAAACACATACTAATTAATGCCATTGTTCTCACTTCTCTCTCCCTCCCACTCTCCCTCTTTTCTCCCTTCCCTCCCTCCCTCCCTCCCTCCCTCTCTCTCTTCCTTCCTTCCTCTTCTTCCTTCCTTCCTTGCTTTCTTCTTCCCTCCCTTCCTCTCTTTCATATTCTTTTTTTCTTTCTTTGACTCATTCCTTCTGTCTTTCTTCCTGGGATTGGCAGTCTGACATCTAAGTGACATCCCAGTGTTTTGTTTGCTGTCAGTGAGTCAATAGACCTTTAAGTTTCGGGCAAGGAATATTTTTACAAGAACCTATAAATATGTAAAAATCCTCAGAGTTACACACTCAGCTCTGCTCTGCTGTGTTGAAATGTTGTCCTGAAGGGTACTCTAGGGTTGAAGAGATCCGCAAATGAATTAAACTTTTTTTTTTTTTCAATGCTCTTGGAACAGAAAAAAAGCGTCAGCCCAGCTGCCAGTGGAGAAGATACCACTTGTGTATGATTTCAAAGTTCTTTACTATGTCTTCTAGCTATTAAATCAGTATTTTTAAAAACCCACATCGTTCCTAATTTGAAATGGATCTCTGTCAGTTAGAGGGTCAGTTTCATTCTGAATATGTTTCTGAGCATCTCGGCTTATAAATTTTCAAGGCCAGGCTTCAAGTCCAGCTCAGGGAGGAGACCGTTGGCTATGACCGTCACTGCACGCAGAAGGCTCTCCAGCTGACAGGCTCCAGAGACATCGTTTCCGCTTTGAACGTGCCCTGCACCACCCCCCCCACCCCGTACACAGACCTCTCCTGATCTTTCCTAAAAAACTTAATTGTGAAGAATTTGACAGAATATCCAGTGTCACTTTTCACTTATGTTTCCTGTTGAAATCATCGCGCTGCTGAGCATGGGAGACTGGGACTGGGACAGATGTCAGATTGGGCCTGCCCAGTGCCAGGCCTGGATACCTTGCCCAGGTCTGAGTGGGCAGCGTGTGTCTCTGAATGGGGACAAGGGAATGTGAGCTAGTGAGCAAAGGCAATTTGGGGCCCCCTTCCTATTCTTACCTGGCAAGCCATTTATACAGGAAGGCAAAAGCACTCTTTTTTTGAAATGAGGAATTTTTAGAGTATCCTAAATGGTTTATATTAAGCCTATTTAAGATACTAAAGGAAGATGGTGGAAATGAGATAAGATTTACCTAAATATGGGAAAACAGTCATTGTCCCCTCATTCATTTTGGCAACACCGCGTTACCATTGTCCATCTCTCCATAACAAAAACCTTTCAAGGCTCACCAGGAGCTGCCTGGAAAATGCGCAAAAGTAAAACACACAAGAGCTTAGAAAGGTGTTCAAGATTGGGTTTCTCTCCCAAGATTTAAAGAAAGAGGATGATGGTAATTAAGAGTATGTTTAAAGCCAAAACAACACTGATGTTACCCAGAGGCTTCATCCCAAAGGATCTGGGCTGTGCCTAGCGTTCCCCCAAGGTGTATGGCACAGGACGTGCATTGAAACTCGGTGGGATCCTGCAGGCCGGTTCTCCAAAGCTGGCCTCTTGTTTCAGGCCAGCAGCAGGTTAGAGGATGGCTTGACCTCCCCTCCCACGTTTGTGTCTCCGCAGCTGTGCCAGGTTCCCCCAATGAGACCATTTGGCAGCACAGCAGAGGGAGGCGTGCCAACAAAGCTCTCACGGTGTTTATGGTGCCAGCTGCTTCCCTGGCACCCAGCAGAGTTTCATCAGCTTTTGTTTGGGATTTTCTTGGAGCTCATGCTAATTTCTTTAAGATCGTAAAAGGATGAGGTATTTCCACATCTGCAACCACCACTACTGCTTGCTCAGTGGAAACTGATGAGAAATTGTTAGGTTGCCTCTGTAGGAAGCCAAAGGCATGGGTCTCCCGCACTTTACAATGTGTTCTCACACCCAGTGTCTCACTGCCGTCTCTTGGCAAGCCTGAGAAGTAAATATCACCTGTACCAGCAGTTTACAAGGCCGAATAGTTTGACGGGCCCAGGACACCTTAACTACTAAGTAGCAGAGTCAGAACTAAAAACCAGGACTGGTTTTTCTTTTCTTCTTTTCTTTCTCTTTCTTTCTTTCTTTCCCTTCCTTCCTTCCTTCCTCCCTCCCTCCCTCCCTCCCTTCCTTCCTTTCTTTCTCTTTCTTTTTTGATTAGTAAACTTTATTTCTTAGAGCAATTTTAGGTTCATAGCAAAATTGAGCAGAAAATACATTTCCCATAGGTACGCCCTGTTCCCACACAGGCACAGTCTCCCCCACTGTCAACATCCTTTGTTGTGCCAGACTGGTACTGCTGCTAGACTTGATGACCCCCCTTGAATGCCTCATTATCACCCGGAGTCCATAGTTTACATCAGGGTTCACTCTTGTACTTTCTTTGGTTTGGACAAGCATGTGATACGTAGCCATCACTATAATACCATACAGAAGAGTTTTGCTACTCCAAAAAAAAAAACCCCAAAACAAAAAAGAACAAAAAAACCCCTCCGTGCTGCACATATTCTTTCTTCCCTTTCCCCTGGCCCCTGGAAACCACTAATATTTTTGCTCTTTCCATACTTTTCCCTTTCCTAGAATGTCATAATTTGTGACCATATGGTATGTAGCCTTTTCAGAGTTTCCTATGTGTCTTTTAAAGAGTTGGATAGCTTATTTATTTTTAGTGCTGAATAATATCCGACGGTCAGGAGGGACCACAGTTTATTTATCCACTGAAGAATGTCTTGGTTGCTTCTAAGTTTCGGCGATTATGAAGCTAGCTGCAATAAGCATTCTTGTGCAGGTTTTTGTGTGGACATGAATTTCAGCTTCGGGGCGCCTGGGTGGCTCAGTGGGTTAAAGCCTATGCCTTCGGCTCAGGTCATGATACCAGGGTTCTGGGATTGAGCCCCGCATCAGGCTCTCTGCTCAGCAGGGAGCCTGCTTCCCCCCCCACCCCCTCTGCCTGCCTCTCTGCCTACGTGTGATCTCTCTCAAAAAAAAAAAAAAAATCTTAAAAAAAAATAAAAGATTTCAGCTTCTTTGGCTAAATACCGAAGAGAATGATTGTGGGGTCATATAGTAGAAGGATGTTGAGTTTTTTAAGAAGCCACCAAACTGCCCTTCAGAGGGGCTCTATAATTTTGCATCACCAATGGCAATAAATGAGATGTCCTGTTGCTTCCTAGTCTTAGCAGCCTTTGATGATAACCAGTGTTCCCGATTTTGGCCATTCTCGTAGGTTTGAAATGGTATCTCACTGTTGTTTTAATTTGCTATTTCCTAATAACACATGGTTTTTATACATCTTTTTATATGCTTGCTTGCCATCTGTATATCTTCTTTGTTGTATCTTCTTTGTTCAGATCTTTTGCCCAATTTTTCATCAGGCTGTTTATCTTCTCATTGTTAAGTTTTGATATTTCTTTATATATTTTGGATAATACTCCTTGATCAGATGTGTCTTTTGTAACTATTTTTTTCCCCAGTCTCTGGTTTTCTGTTCATTCACTTGACATTGTCTTTCATGTGGCAGAAGTTCTTCATTTTAAAGAGGTCTACACTGTCAGTTCTTTCTTTCATGGATGGGCCTTTGGTGTTGTATCTAAACAGTCATCAGCATCCCCAAGGTCATCCAGGTTTTCTTCTTTGTTAACGTCTAGGAATTTAGAATTTTGCATTTTATATTTTGGCCTCTACTCCATTCTGAATTTATTGTTGTGAAAAATATAAGGTCTGTATTTACATTCAGGGTTTTTTTTGCATGCTCATATCTACTTGTCCAGCACACACTTGTTGAAAGGATTATTTTTGCCCCATTGTGTATTGTCTTTACTCCTTTCTCAAAGATAATTTGACTGTATTTATGAAGGTTTATTTCTGGGCCCTCCAATCTTTTGCATTGACCTATTGTTATAGTCCTCCACCAATACCACAATGTCTGGATTACTATAACTTTATAGTAAGTGTTAAAATGAGAATAATGTCAGTCTTCCAACTGTTCTTCAATATTGAGTTGAATATTCAGGGTTTTTTCCTTCTCTGTACAAACTTTAGAATTATTTTGTTGACATCCACAAAATAATTTGCTAGGATTTTGTTGGGAGCGTACTGAATACATAGATCCCATTGGGAAGGCCTAGCATCTTGACATCATTGAATCTTCCTATCCACAAATATGAAATATCTCTCCATTTATTTAGTTCTTCTTTGATACCTATCATTAGAGTTTTATAGTTTTCCTCATATAGATTTTATACATATTTTATTACCAAAGTATATCACTTTTGGTACTATAAATGCTAATTTGTTTTTAATTTCAAATCTACTTGCTCATTGCTGTTATATAGGAAAGTGACTATTATATATTAATCTTGTATTCTGCAACCTTGTTATAATTGCTTATTATTTCCAAGAGGTTTTTTTCGTCAATTCTTTTGGATTTTTTAAATAGTTGATCCCATTGTCTGTGAACAAAGATAGTTTTATTTTTTCCTTCTCACTCTGTATACCTTTTATTTCCCTTTCTTGTCTCATTGCATTAGTTGGAACTTCTAGTATGATGTTAAAAAGAGATATTCTTGCCTTATTCCTGATATTAGCAAGGAAAGCTCACCATTAGTTGTTATTTGATGTTAGTTGTAGATTTTTGTAGATGTTCTTTATCAAGTTGAAGAAGTTCCCTTCTATCCTTAGTTGGCTGAGATTTTTTTTTTTTTAATTATGAGTGGGTGTTGGATTTTTTCAAATGCTTTGCCTGTATCTATTGAAGTGATCATGTGACTATTTTCTTAGCTTGTTGATGTGATGGATTATAATTGACTTTCAAATGTTGGACTAGCCTTGCATACATAGGTTAAATACCACTTGGTCATGATGTGTAGCTCTTTTTATACATTGTTGGATTTGAATTGCTAATATTTCTTTGAGGATTTTAGCATTAATGTTTGTGAGAATTATTGGTCTATCATTTTCTTTTCTTGACATGTCTTTGTCTGATTTTGGTATTAGAATAGTGCTGTCCTTATAGAATGAGTTAGAAAGTATTTCCTCTACTTCTCTTTTCTGGAAGAGATTGTAGAGAATTTTTTAATCCTCCTTAAATGTTTGATAGAATTCACCAGTGTACATGTATGGGCCTAGAGAAGTCATTTGGGGGATATAACTAATTATTGATTCAGTTTCTTTAAAAAATATAAGATAATTCAGATTTTCTGTTTTTTTTCTTGTGTGAGTTTTAGCTGTTTGGGTCTTTAAACAGACTGGTCCATTTCCCCTCTCATGAGTGGATTTTTCTCTAATACTCACTGTGGAAACCTGGCAGAACTCCAGGAGGTAAAAGTCACCAAAGTGTTGAGGCCTCTGTAACTATATCTTCCCGGTGTCATAACTCTAGCTGTTGTCCTCACTGAGTGTCCACCTGTTCGTCACTTACAGCTCAGACCTTCCTGCCCTGGCCCTGGTTTCTGAGCAGTTTTCTGCTCACAAGATTCTGTTCTGGTAAGTTGTGATGCTCTATATCCATCTATCTGTCTCTAATTTGGAGGGCAAAAGTTTGCCCTCCGACCTCTCTTTTCTGATTGAGCTCAGAAGAGTCGCTCGTTTTCCAGTTTGTTCAGCTTTTTTTTTTTTTTTTTTTTTTTTTTTACTGAAACTCCCAAATTTCTCTAGTTTTATCCCTCCATGTGCTATCTCCTTCACTTTCTTTAAAGATTTTATTTATTTGAGAGAGAGGCAGTGAGAGAGAACATGAGCGAGGAGAAGGTCAGAGGGAGAAGGAGACTCCCCGTGGAGCTGGGAGCCTGATGTGGGACTCGATCCCGGGACTCCGGGATCATGACCTGAGCCGAAGGCAGTCGTCCAACCAACTGAGCCACCCAGGCATCCCCAGTTTGTTCAGCTTTTTACTTGTTGTTAGGATGGAGTGGCAGCTTTCAAGCTCCTTATGTGTTGGCCTGCAAACCGGAAGGAACCTAGGACTTCCGATCTGAAGTTGGCACTCTTTCCTTCACACGGCAATGTCTCATATGAGCTGAATCTCATAGAGAGAGGGACTCTGACTGCCACATTTTTATATTATCATTCACCTCCTGTGGGCCACTAGCCTTACTTTGTACTTTGGAACTAGTACTCATCAACAGTCTTGCCATTTGTCCTCTCATAGTTTCTTGCCTCGTTTAAATAACACTTGGGGCTTTACTAATTTCTTTCAACTCATAATAGGATGATATGGATGCAGTTTTAAGAAAAAGCTTTAGTGTTAAGCCAAAAAGAACATATATGTCATCTGCTTAAGATGGCAAAGGGACTATGGATTATTCTCTACTGGGTGAGTTATTTACCTTTCACATCTTGGTAAATAGTACAAACTTTGAATGGTTTTTAAGGGCATGACCATCTTCCTGACTTCCTGACACTTCAGTTTGCTCAGTACATTTGTTTATAAAATGCTATGTACCTGACATTATTTTACAAACATATATTGGGTGAAAAGCATATCTCTTTTTGGGAAGCCCAAGGAGAATAATAATTTAAAATGTGGGCAATATGGGAATTTTTTGTTACGAGCGAGATTCCAGATTGACGACTAAATGCTAGAATCTGCAAAGGGAAGGAAGTAGGATAATGTCAACAATAGGTATTTATTTTCAAAGTCTTGATGTGTCTTGGAAAAGATGGTGGGTGGGTCATGGTGGTGGGTCATCCAAATAGTATTTATTTGTGGTCAAATATGCTGGTATCTGGCAAAATAATGGAGTATAAAATAAAGACTTTTGGAGGCCCAGAAGACATAATTCTATTGGCCCACTCCCATATCTGTTCTTAGTAATTTGGGAATGAAATGATAATACAGGCCCTTCTTCTCAAATATTTCCTGAGTGCGGATTGGGTGTTTGATATCATGAGGAGGCCCTGGGGAGGAGTGCCCATGGGTTAAACAAGGAGACAAACTCTCAGCCTCCTGGAAGTTTAATCTGAGAGAAGGCACTGAAACAGGTATGCAAGGTAGGGAGAACAAGAATGGAGTCAATCAACAAAGACCCAGACCGAAAAATGTCAGTACCTTGTGTAGGGAGACAGGAGACGCCTCCCCGAAGGCCTTGATAAGAGGGGCTTGGTTCTTAGTTGGGTTTAAAGTCCTCTCTGTGGATTCAGTTCACCCCCCAAATAACGCAACCACTAGCAAATGCCACCAGCCTCCCTGACATGTGGGCTTTGTTAGCAAGTCATTCTCAGCATGGGCACCATTCTCAGCCCTCTCCCAACTCTCTGTTTATTTAAAGTTCAAGCTTATTTATTTTTCCACTTGGGCTTTCAGGTCTCTGGAGGCAGGTAGAGTCACCTAATCTTGCTCAACTACACCCCCCCCCCCCCACCAAGCACGCTTAGAAACATGTTTCAACGCACATAGTTTAGCAGACTATTTTCTTTAGGAAAAAATTTTTTTGTGAGTTTAAGCATTTCAAGTTGTGGCCTGTCATATTTATCTGTGAGACAATGCTTGATACAATTAACAGTTTTAAAACTCCCATTTTAAAATAAGTTTCATTTCAAGTGCTCCCTCCCTTTTTAAGCTTAAGAGCATTTCTGAAGAAAGCAACACGCATATTAACTTTACAACATCTGGGCTAATTCAATATTCTCAATTTGCCTTTTAAATTTTAATTCAGATGCACATGAACCAAAAATGTTTTCCAGCCAGGCCTTCAAGTAGCCGCTTCAATATACGTTGTCACAGGCTGCGTGTACATAAAGTGAGAGAGGGTTAGGTGCAGAAAGTATTCATTCTATACGTAAATCGTCCCACACCAGAAACCCAGACCTGCATCCCAGAATGCACTTGGATACACAGAAGCTTCAAAGGGAAATCTTTCCCTGGGGGGAATTGGTAAAATTGGAGTTGGGTGAACCTCAAAGGAGTCTCGATTCGCAAACATTGCTTATGTTTGGATTTGGAATTGAATTTGGCTCCAGTGGTTGGCATCTCTATACTGTGCTGTGAACTACCCCAGCCACAGAGAAGGGGGAGGAAGAGCAGAGAAAGACTGGAATTGCGGAGTAGAATTTCCAAAAACACACAATAGTGCAATGTTGATGCAATTAAGAAAATTAGAAAATGCAGTTTAAATTGAAAAAGTCCGTCTTTATCTTTTGCTTCCTTTGTGATATCCTTTCAGCCCCATATCCTCAGTCTTCTTTGATCTTATTGGCCTTCTACTTTTCCTTCCCTTTCTTTTTCTTATAAGATTGCTATTCAAGCCTGGTCCTCCCTTTCTTCCAGTTTGCCTCAAGGGCCTAAGTTATGAATTTCAGAGCTTAAAAAGGCCTGGCAGGTTATATAACAGCATGTTCAGTGTGAGTTAACTTTTGAAAAGGGGAACTGCATTCATTTGTGTGCATGTATATGTGTGTGCCCAGACAAGAGATAGAAGAGTACTTCTAAAATTTCAGCAGTGTTTTTTTTCCCCTCTGCTCTGGGAGGTTTTCACATTCTTCTCCCCCCCCCCCCACTTTTTTTTCCTTTTTGGTTTACATATTCCTTGTAATGTAATAGATTTTCTCATTTTTCTGCAAAGAACATATACTTTAGTGAGTGCAATACATGGTCTGATTACCGATTTTTAGAAACCTATGTTCTTTCCTGTGTCCTTTTTTTTTCTTATGATCATGATTTAGTTTTAAGAAAATTCCCATCTTCTGCCTATTGCATTTCAGTGAGAAGAGGATGTTTCACTTGTTTGAAGATATGTGTCATTAAGTAGGTACAGCTTCAATTGAGACTGAAGAGGGTTTCTGATATGGTAGATGTAAATAAAGATTTAACAAGTAAATTGTATTTAGAAAGGTTTAGAGATAGATGCTCTTCTTGTAAAAAACAAAAACAATTCCTTTGAAAAGGAAATCACATCACAGAATTTTCCTTCTTGAAGGTTTTGTAGACCAGTTTTTCATTAGCAATGAAATATGGCTCAAGTAAATAAGGAACAATCAGAAAGGATATGAAAATCACGTATAATTTAAAGAAATTATACATTATGTATAATTTGCACATACATTATGTATCCATACATACATTTGAATAGAAAGGGATATAAAAAGTAGGCCAAAAATACTTCAGAAAAGACTTACAGAAATCCATATTAAAAATATTGTTTCTGCCTGCTTCTCTGCCTACTTGTGATCTCTCGTCGTCACATAAATAAATAAATAAATCTTTTAAAAAATATTGTTAAGTAAGAATTACTGAGAGGAACGGGCATTCTCACAAACTAAATGTGCAAACTGGTGACGATCTCGACTGTCTGTAGCTGTGTTCTCTACTAAAAATAGAGTGAATCAGCATTAAAGAGGAAGCAAAACATAGCTCTCCTCTGAATTATGGTAATACCTGCCTTTTAGATCTTCAGTAAATCACTGTCCTTGGGTCTTAACTGGGAGATTTCCTTAAAGCAGAAAACACTCTTTTATCTGGAGATAGTTTTGTATTTTAGTCTCTTTGTTGGAGTCTAGGAGAGATAGTCTTTCACCTAATTATTATGATATATGGGTATCTTGATAGGTTCTGGGAAGATCACTTATTAATTAATTGTCCTACTTATCTAAGAAACACTCATTAAACTCCTTCTGCTGGCCAGGCGTTGTGCTAGAGGCCAGGAATGAGAGCTGCTAAGCCTTCTGTTGAGACAGATTCGAGTCTGTAGACTGGGAAGTGTTTTGGCCATTTCACTTAATTTTCAGAGGAGGGATCCCCTGAAGAATGTCTGTGAGGGCTGCTCCCTTCAGGATGGGCTCAGTGGCACAGGAGAACTGAATGTCTGGCCACCTGAGCTGGTGTCTGGGTTCTCCATAAAGAGCTCAGATCTAGAGAGGAGCCACTGGGAGCCATTGCTGCTCCAATCTGATTCTGTGGAGCTGGGAGGGAGGGCCATTATTATCAGGGCAACCCGGGGCATCAGGAAACACTGACTCAGACTTTCTCAGCTTTCTTAAACACATAAGCTTCAGTGAAACTCCCTTTTTCACGGGCCATGACATAAAGCAAAACTTCTCTAGATGTAATCGAGAATCTGAAAGGAAGAACAGTCCTGATTGATAGAAGTCTGCATTACAGGGGTGCCTGGGTGGCTCAGTGGGTTAAGCCTCTGCCTTCGGCTCAGGTCATGATCTCAGGGTCCTGGGATCAAGTCCTGAATTGGGCTCTCTGCTCAGCAGGGAGCCTGCTCCCTTCCTCTCTCTCTGCCTCTCTCTCTGCCTGTCTCTCTGCCTACTTGTGATCTCTGTCAAGTAAATAAATAAAATCTTTAAAAAAAAAAAAAGAAGTCTGAGTTACAGAATATGCCTAAAAAAGATGGGAGTTTGAGTACCTAAAAAGATGGGAGTACATGGCCCATTTACTGTAATTAGCCAAAGGGTTTCCAAGGAGAGAGGCCGTAAATTCCGCATCCTGGAGGCTCAATTTGTCTTGCAGTCTCCTGGGGTGGTCCAGAGCATAAGCTCTTTCTTGGGCTGGTCCGGATTCAGTCACAGCTCAGCCTCTCATGAGGCCTGAGACTTTGGAATAATTACCTATCTTCCTTGGGCTTCAGTTTCCTCATTTGTAAGACAAAGAAAATAATAGTACTGACTTCACACAGGTGCTGTGAGAATTCGGTGAGTTCATACAACTACGTGCTTTTAGAACAGGGCCCAGCCAGCGCTCATTAGCCAGAGCAGGATTAGGGGCTGCTGTTATCTCAATGAGGCTGCTTGATCCGCATAGACGGATATTGGCACGGTGGCCCTGTGTGCTGATTAGGACGGTGGGTCTCGGAGCCGGACCACCTGCCCTTCAGTTCCCACCTCTGGCTCAGTGACTTTGGCCGAGTTACTTAGCCATCTGTGCCTCAGTTTCCTTGCTTGTAGAAGTGTGCTAATTGTAGTTACCCGCCCCGGGGTATTTCTGGAGACATAAAGCTTACTGTATGTAGAGAATTAATACATGCAGGCTGCTCAGAACCCTCTATGGCACATGACATTTGGTAAATGCTGTGATTATTATTACTGGCTGTTTAACCCAGTTTCAGAACTCACTTCTTTGAGCCTGCTGTTTGATTGGGGGGGGGGCGGTAAAATGACAATGAGAACTCTCAGGCAGCTCAGTCGTCCTCCTAAATCACTGGATATACCGGGCGACCAGTTATTAAGTATTGCCTTTCATCTCCAAACCCACTTGGTGTAGTTGGGGGAAGGTTGGTCTGGGGGTGGTCTGGGGGTGGTCTGGGGGAGGGGCTGCAGACCCAGGTCCGCTTTGCCAGCTGGCTCCATGACGGATTTTGTCCACAGGGGGCGCTAATGGGGATGGACTCCTTCCCTGCAGTCGCCCTCCTTCCTGCCATGGCTGTGCCTCACCCAGAGCTGCTCACAGGCAGCAACGCTGGGCTGAGGAACCTCTCCTCAGGAGCGCATCCCCCTGGGGCTTCTTCCTAATCTTGATCTTCCCAATCTTTCCTTGGTTTCCTCAGCCTGGGGAGCATTGCTGCTTCCTGAAATTGCTTACCTCCCTGACACCTTTGAGGCCTCTTTCCACTCTTTCCGGTACCTGGTTAACAACTTTATGCCCATTTAACAGTCCTTTATGTGAAATTATCGCTATTCAAACCACTGGTATGGTTTGTGTCTTCTGAGTGGGTTCTGACTGATAAATTAGGAAACCCCCACTCGTTCAGGAAACAGAGCACCTGGAGATTGTGGCATTTGAAGCAAAATCTTATGAAAGACTGACATATTCCATCTGTACTTAGGGAAGACATCATTTTTATTTCAGCAGCTGGTATCATCCTAGGCCAAAGATGTAATTTACATTCATGGGAGAAAAATGGAAAATCGAGAAACTTCCCTCCACCAATTTTTTTCTCTTGAGGACGTAGTTGCTAGAATTTTATCTTGGCAGGGAATCACTTTGATTTCAGCTCAGAGGAAATCAGTGTACTTTAGTAGCAAAGTTAAGATTCTTTACCTCCTCCTGTTTTTGTTTCTGTTTTTTTGTTTTGTTTTGTTTTAAAGATTTTATTTATTTATCTTAGAGAGCGTGCAAGCGGAGTAGAGGGGAGGAAGAGGAGGAGAGGGACAAGCAGACTCCATCATGAGTGCGGAGCCCCACATGGGGCTCCATCCCATGACCCTGAGATCATGACCTGAGCCAAAATCAAGAGTCTGATGCTTAACCGGCTGAGCCACCCAGGTGCCTGGGTTCTGTTTCAAGAGATCACAATCCCCAACCGCCACGCTGCCACACACATAATGGGAAGGTAAACTGCAGCCCAGGCAGTTATTACAAGTTCTGCCTCCTGTTCCTGAAGTTTAAATGTAAAAGAGTCTGCTGTGTTCTGAAACATCTTTGAAAAACAAGAAAGCTACTTGGAGAGAGGCAACAGTGTGTTCTGAGACCAATGTGGAACTGAATTCAAACCTTGTTTTCCGGCTCAGTCTTTTTAATTGTGGCAAATTGTGACTTCCTGTTTTTTTCCGGGGCAGGGACATGGCTAATGAAAAGGCCCCATACGGATACTTGGACATCAAATGACTCTTACAAAAGAGCATTCTGATGATTTAAGTATAAATAAATTAGAAACATACTACAGTATTTGATGTCTTTTAAAGTCCCCAGGAGGTTAAAAATGGAGAGCCAGCAAAGAACTCAAGAAAATGAGAAACCTAGTGACATGAATAATCTTAGATTATTTGATGGGTCTCCAAATACAGGCAGATTTGTGCAGTCTTAATTGATAGTGAAATCGTCTCAGGTTAATCCTGATCATCACATAAAGCAAGTAACAGTTATAGTTGGAATCTCTTTTATCAAACGAGAATGTAAGTCATGTTATAAGTAAGTCATCCTATGCTAATTAATAAATTTTAAGTTATAGGTAATGTTTCCTACAATTCCTAAGGGAAGTATCTTGTGGGGAAAGTGAAAGCACTTTTCTGTAATATGGGGCTTAGACGGGAAGAAGAGGGGAAGAAAAAAGAAGTGATTATATTTGCTGGTTCCCAAAAGTTTTTGGGTAGTGGAAGCATTTGTTTCAATGGATCAATTTCTAAGTTAAAACAAAGTAAATTATGAAGACCATTCCCTGTTACATTTGTTAGCTTTTACGTCAGTACTTCTCATTCTATTAACACTCCTTCCCTGATTTCACAGAGGTCAATAAAATCAAGTCTCTTATTCTTTTTCTTCTCCAGAAATCCTGTCAATAAAAACACTTGGCACTAAACCGAAGGTGGAAAATGAAGGAGGCCCTGTATTTTCACAACACCTGGAGTAGATTTATGACATTAACCGTGCCCTTTCCCTTTCTGGACCATTGTGTACTGTTCTTTAAGATGGCAGCCTGGGACTCCCTGGACTTTGAGACTTCCAACCTCTGGCATCTTGGGAGTTAAACATTTTACACTAAGAATTTAACACCCTTTACTTTCTCCCTAATTTCCTTTCCTCCCCATACATAGACTTTATTAATAGAATCAGATTAAAGGTATTAATAGTTTTGCCTTGTATTTGTTATCTTTAAATAAATTTTTACAGTTGCTTTGTTTTATAGCCATATTTATAACCTTTTAACTGAGCTCTCTGTTTGCTACATTTCAGGAGTTAGCACTGGTCCTTTTATGTACCCTGATGTCTTTATTCTTGGGTTCTTAGTCTTCTGTTGGTTGGTGTAGATCCTCAAAATATATTTTGGAAAGTACAGATTTTCTGAGAACATACAATGTCTATCTTTCTCCTGTGTTCACAAATGAATGAAATTTTGACTCAGTGTAAAAACTCTCAGTCAAAAATTTTGGCCTCTCAGTATTACTTGTAGCTGTTGCTCTGTTGTTTCTGTAAGTTTAATGACATGTAGAAGTTTGATATTATCTACTTATTAATCTTTTTTTTTTTTTTTTACTGTTAAAGTAGAATTCTACCTGAACATTTGACTGATTATTTTCTTTGTGGTCACAATTTTAAAACAGCTGTCAGAGTGTGTCTAGAAACAATTACCTTAATTTTACTTTTGTCTAATATGAGGCAACTGGCTTGATTTCTACTCAGAATAATGTGTGTGTGTGTGTGTGTGTGTGTGTGTGTATGTGTAAGAAAGAGAGAGAGAGACAGATACAGAGGCAGAGAGAGAGACAGAGAGGATGTGTTTTAACATTTTTTCGAATTCTGGTGTCCTTTTGAGAAAACCTAAAATACTTAGTGTAGATAGTATATTTTTCATATCTATTACCTAATATCTCACTATTCTTTTTTAATTCGTAGTTTTACTTTTTTGAAGTTTTTGTCCGCAAGACAGATTCTGTATACATACTGTATGTACATGTACTCATGTGTGAGCTATGACCCCTTTTTGCTTCTACTGTATTGTAGAAAAAATTCTGTCTTATTTCTTTGGCTCACCTATTCTTTTGTCCCATACTTTTCTCTTTTCATCTCAGCATCCTATTTCCTCCTTATACACTTCACGCTCCTGTTCCCCCAACCTCTTTCGCCTTTTGTTTTTTAAAGACTTATTTATTTATTTTAGAGAAAGATAGTGGGAGAGAAAGAAGGGGGGAGGGGCAGAGGGATAGAGAGAATCCTCAAGCCGACTTCCTGCTGAGCCTGGAGCTGAGATGTGCAGTTGGATCCTAGGATCCTGAGATCATGACCTGAGTTGAACCCAGGAGTCTGAAGCTCAATGGACTATGCCACCCAGGTGTCCCACCTGCCCCGGTTTAACAATCGTTTTTTTTTTAATCCTGAACAAGAAACAAAATACCTTTTAAAATTTCTCTTTTTCCCATCATAAATCATTTTAAGGAAGTTATCTATTTTCTGAGGGACACAGTTAATATTCATTTTGAGCTCTTCTCTAAAATATTTCAACAGGACTAAGTTGACTTTTTCTTTGAAGTCTCATAAGGAAAGCTCCACACACATAAGAGCGATTCTGCTCCACTGGGGTACAGTGCTCTCCTCCCTCACCTCATGACCATTGGCCCTTGGAGCTGATGGAAGACATGGCCTTCCAGGGCCCAGCATGCATTGCCGTCTGGCTCCTCCCCTTTCCTACCCCGCCCACAACACCCACTATCTGAGAGAGGGTGCCTCCCCTCCCAGGTGCACCATGCCACTAACAGACCCGCTCCCATGTTCTGACAAGTGATGGCTTAGATTTTTAGCCCTCAAATAGGTACAAACCAGCATTCTGATTACTTCAAAAAGCAACACCCATGCTACAGAGTGGGGTTTCCAAGTTTTCGGGTTGTTCCTGTCAGGCTTAATTTTCAGTGTTGACAGAGGTTTTCCTCTTTTTCTCTGACTTCATGTGCATTTTAATGGCAGCAGCTCTGGCTGTGCCTGCTAGCCAGATGCCATTGCAAAGCAGAAATAAAATTATTGGGCCAAAGAGTCTGTGCACTTAAAACTCTCCACACATATTGCTGAAGAGCGTTCCAGAAACGTTGCACTGGTCGGCTCCTCTGTCAGCCAGAAATGGTTTTTCCCAGGGTTGCTTCTGGATCTAAATTACTGATGTTTCACAGAAATCACTCTTTTGGGCAAATGTTTTTATTATCATCTGCCGCATGGTCAGTCATGCTTGGCATTTGTATCTTAAAGCATCTAACTGACAAACTAGTCTTTTGTTTTGCCTTTCTTAAATAGAGCACCAATGTGCTTTAATGTAGAAAAAGCCCAGAGTTTGTTATCACGAGTGGAAGCCTCAGTTTCCCCATTTACCTGCTGTGTGGTCAGCACAAGTTGTTCAAGTTTTCTGTACCTGGTCTACTGAGGGCTGACTGACATTCCTGCGTGCATAGTTGTGAGGGGCAAATGCCTAGAGAGGGCTGGGAAGGTGCATTGTACCTGTAAATTCTGTAGGAATGTCGGCAGAGCGGTTGAGTGAGCAGGTTCCCCAAGCAGAAAGGTCTCCCCTCAACCCCATCTTTG
The DNA here is from genome assembly GCA_004024625.1 of Mellivora capensis. NCBI lineage: Eukaryota > Metazoa > Chordata > Mammalia > Carnivora > Mustelidae > Mellivora > Mellivora capensis. Next base: position 33,415 of record PISX010008152.1, on the reverse strand, counting down.
CTTCAGGGCCCTGGGCCAGATTTCTAACCTCCCTGAGATATGGCCTCCTCCTCTGTCAAAATGGTGAATAAAACACGTCTATGGTGATAAGAAAGCGATAAAATGGTTTTAAAAACATATGCATGCCCGTAGAGTTGCTGTAAGAATTGTTAAATTAATTAAACAAAAAGGCCATTAGAAGGATATAGCTCTATTTCTCTAATGCCTTGGTGGCCTATGTAAGCAAACCAAGATCTAAGCCCGTGAATGCCTCAAGGTTGCAAAATCAAAACACAAAGGACGACCACTCACAAACAGCCAACTGGGCTGTAAGCTACAGCCTCTCAAATTATTGCCTTTCTCTGGTTCCTGAACTTTACATATAAGCCTTTCCCCTGGCTTCTGCCGGAGGAGAGTTCCTAACTATTTCCAGCTTGGCTCTGGCCGATTCTAAAATTTTGCTCGAATAAACTCTTAAAATGTTTAATACACCTCAGTTTATTTTTTAATAGGATTAAATGGGGGAAATGAATGTAAAGGTCTCAGCAGAGTAAATGGCACAAAATAAATGCTCAGTAATGTGAGTCATTGTAATGATCATTAAATTCTATGGCAAGACACGCTAAACATCACCCACAGGCACATATCTACAGGGTCAGAAATCTCAGTAAGGTGATGTTCAGCAATTTTATTTACTTATTTCTTTTCTGTCTTAACTGTAGCTCCAAAGCTATTCTGGAACATTGCTGTAGTTCCTTTTCTTCTTTCTTCCCAGTCTCCCCGCCATCCCCCACCAGCTTTTGTTCTATTTTGTTTTTGTTTCACAGAAAGCCATTTGATGGTTTGCAACAGTTTACTTGCAAAGGGATTTCCTTTGTTTTCTTCATCTCACTCTCACAAACAATAAAACCAAAAATTCCCAAAGAAAATAAAATTCCCACCCCTTTCTTCTACACAAGATTCCAAATAATTCTTTTAAAAAATGATCCCACCGAAATATTTCTGTTGGGTTCTCCTTTTTTAATCCCTTTGTCACCTGGTGGCAGCGAGATCTTCCCCCTCCCGCCCGCCCCCCCCCGCCCCCCCCAGGAAATGTGTCTTAGCAGAGTCCCTGCCACGTGGAGGTGGAGGGGGCTCGCCTGGTGTGCTGCATTGTTCTGTTCCTGTCCCTGAGCACAAGGGATATAGAGCTGTGGGCACCCAGGCATCAGCTGAGGCCTCTGTGGTAATGTCATTGCAGCCCACATTTCTCCACTGCTCCCTGCAACTTCTTCAGTCCACCATGGGCACTGAGCCTGCTGGCACTCTCCGGTCATCTCCCTGCAGGCAAATCTCTGCTTCTGAGCTGGCTTATCAGGGAACCCAACCAGCAATACAACACCCTCCTCCATAAAAGCCTCCATAGGCTTTCTGTTGACTCCAGTCCTAAAGTTCAAGTTCTTTACCAAGTCTTTCAAGGTCCTTCTCAGTCTAATTCCAAACTACTTCTCTCACAATCTCCCTGAGAATGTTTCACTCCTTTCCTTGAGCAGCAGGTCACCTCTCCCCCGTCTCCAATTGAATGATACTCTTGTCCTCTTTGCCTTATTCCATACTTTTCTTCTGCTGCTGGCTGTTTAGTCTTTACCTACCTCATAAATTCTTATTTGAAATATCATTTTTGAACTTCGGTTCAAAAAAATTTTTTTTGTTTTTATTTAATTTATTTAATACCTTTTATCAATTAATTATTATGTTCAGTTAGCCACTGTATTGTCCATCATTAATTTTTGATATAATGTTCAGTGATTCATTAGTTACCTACACCACCCAGTGCTCAACACAGCACATGCCCTCCTTAACACCCATCACCCTGTTACCCCTCCCCCAACCCTGAAACCCTTGGTTTGTTTCCCAGGGCCCATAGTCTCTCATGGTTCCTCTCCCTCGCTGCCTTCTCCCCCTTTGGAATTCCCTCCCTCCCTCTGTGATCCTCTGTGCTACTGTTTATATTCCACATATGCATGAAACCCTATGATAATCGTCTTTCCCTGCTTGACTTACTTCACCTAGCATGATCCCCTCCAGTTCCATCCATGTCAGTGCAAATGGTGGGTGTTCATCCTTTCTGATGGCTCAATAATAGGGCTAGGGTTAACTTTTATGTTGTTCTGCTAGAGTATTTTATGCTTGCTTTGGCCACTGCACTTCATGTTAGGGGATGAACTCAGGGGACCATGACCTTAATCTACCAGTGACCCGCCCACCCTGCTGTGCAAATCCACTAAATGCTGTCCATGGATTTAGTGTTGTTTATTCATCCTCATACCCTTGCCCTCATCCTAGCCAGTCCTCCCAGCCCTGGTCTTGAGATTATCCAAAGCTTTTGGTTTCTCTTGGTCTCTTAGTGTTGAGGATTCCTTTATCTTAGATTTGGAAACCAACCTTCATTCATTCACAGCAGCTGCTTGACTCAGGCAGTTTTTGGTTTCTTTCTACCTCTTCAGTATCTACGGTTTTTCTTTCTTATTTTTGGCTTTCCCATTCTGTCTGTATTGACAATTGGAATAAATCCCATTGCCATTCTGCATCTGTTATTGGGAAGAGGGGCCGTTTTTAGTGTCTTGACTTCCATGTGGCTGTGGACTCCCCGAGTGGAGGGACTCTGATGTTTGTATCTTTGAATGACCATTTCCTAGCTTGAGGCCCCCACTGACCAGGTGCCAGCATAGCGTGTTTGTGGGTTGGAAGAGCATCAGGTTGTGGGGGCTCCTTATCAGCTGTGGTTAAGTGGGGATCTGAAACAAAGACATTTATGGTGCTCACTTAATTGGACTGCTTGAATCTGATATTCTGTCTACTAGATGTGCTAGTGCCGCAAAGCATCATTGTGATGCAAGGGTTATTCGGGGCAATTGGCAGTAAATGGTTCCGTGAGAAGGGCGGCCCATATTTCAGACACCGGGCTGAGTGTGAGGGTGATTTAAAAATAAGATCTCCAGGGGTTATATGCCCAGTATGCTCACAATCTTATGCGGCTGATAAGAACTCCCTGAGAAACTGGTTAGAGAGCTGTTAAGTTTTGAGAGAAAGCTGCTGGTCATGTGACCTGGGAGCTGGGAGAAAGGAAAGAGGATGGGGATCCAGGAGGAAATGGAATTGGGACTGAATTTTAGTTCATCACCAGACTCACTGCTCTGTGCTTTCCCAAGGCAAAAAACATGTCTTATTTATATTTATATTTATATGGGCAGTGCCCCCCTTGCACACCTCCAACTAATTCCCTAGTAGAGAGCCTGGCAGGTGGCCAGGTTATCAAAAATATATGGTGAAGGACCATCGAAATGCTAGGAATCAAGCTCAGAGGATGGACAGGAGTCCCAGAGGACTAGCAATGGCTGGCAGCCGTGGGAACAGTCTCCTTAGGCCTTCACTGCTGGTACCAGTGGCCCTGAAACTTCAGGTCTGTGCCTCTGGGTTATCAGTGCTCTTGCCTCCTTTGTCGATAATGTTCTAAGTGATGCTGCATCTTTACATCACACCCCTGAGATTCCGAATTCCAGAGAGGCATATTCCATTCTCTGATTGGTGAAGCCAAGCCTAGGTCACATGCTGATGTCCCAGCATATAGGGGTGGCCATTGGAAGAGATGTTGATTTCATGTTAGAAGCAAATTCCTTCCTCTCCTGGGGACCTATCCTGCCCTGATTCCCTCTCTCACAGCCCCGCCTCTAGAGAGAAAGGGCATCTAGACGCTGCCTGGCCAAAGATGACAAGCATTCATCCAGGGATGACAAGTTATGAGCTTAGGCTTTTGGGGAACTTGTATAAATTTTCTAATTCTGCCAGTCGACAACGGACTACACCCACAGAAAAAGCTTAGAAGTGGATAATTAGTTTCTCACATCTTCACCAGGACTCTGACAGTTGGCAATATTTAAGTACTTTTAAAAGAGTGATCCATGAAGCTTGTCTGGATCTTTTTCAGATGTGAAAACTAAATCCAGCTTCCTCCTGTTTGCCCACACATCTGTGCTGTGCAGTGCACAACCACAGAGACACCTTTGTAGTGTGAAGAGGTTTCCTCCAGGGAGAAACGCACACATGGGAAACAAGTGAAAGAGCCAATGCTCAGTGGGCAAGACAGTTGGAATTTGGCTTCACGACCACCCTACACCTTCTGAATCATTGGAAGAGTCAGCTTCTAGTGGTAACAGACATGGTCAGCTGGTTATATCTGCCATATAAATGTACCTTTCGTATGGGATTAAACATTTCTTCATATTAGAGCTTATGCCATGTTTTCTTTGGAGTTCACAGTAAGCCTTGGGGATTTTTGTGTCTCCAGTGAAACAGAAACCATTTTCAAGGATCAAGAAATGGGTTATTTCTCTGGAAACTGATCATTGTGTGCAAAGACTCATTATTGAGCATATCAGCGAGTTCAGATTTTGCTCATTATGTTATGAATCATCCTAAGCAAGGACTGTGTTTTTATTAACTTCTCATACTGGGTCACATTGTGACGTGGGCTCCTTTTGTGGTTGGCATCAGAGTCCTGCTTTTCACATCTAACACTCATCTGCTTGGTCCTCATGAGGCAGATGAAGTGCCATACTATTGGGCGGGTGGAGAAAGGATGCCTCACAGCAGTTAATGGATTCGTTAAGGTCACATTATGGGTACGGGGCATGTTTAAGTCTACATCCTAGATTTCTTAACTTCCAAGCAGTAGCTTTGGTAACTAACATCGTAGCAAGCGAAATAAAGTGACTGGTCATAAAATGATGTTTGGGTTGACACCTCTCATTTTATATTTTTACAAGGACTTAATGATATCTTTTACCAAAAGATGTTTTTTGAGTGCTCTTGGTAGTGTTTTGATAGAAACATTACCGGATAACTCCTCCTTCCCTTTCACAAGTAGTGGAATTGGTCAAGTCTAGGCATTTGCATACTCAGTCACTGGGATAGACCTAGAAAGAACCTAGTTTTACCTTGTTTTACTTTGGAAGAAGCAAAGGTATGTTGGTGATCCTAGAGCATCAAGGATGCAAAGCAAATTTAGGAGGCCCCTAAATCACAAGTTCTACCTGGATAAATATTTATATAATTGCATACATAATGGAATATTAAAGACATCTTGTTCATATAGTCACTTGAGATACAAAGAATAATTTCATTAAGCTATTCTGTTGCTTTTGAGAAAGTCACAAATATTATTCTATGGCTGATATAAGCTTAATTAGCCATGAACAGATTCAGCCAAGTTGGTTCCTTTGACCAACTCAGAATTACTAAAATTGTAATAAATATGTTTACATACTGAATTATGATCAAAATGGGTGATGTGTATCTGTTACCTGTTGTGGTAACATAAATTAGTTCTTAAAAATTAAGTTAATCTTCAGAAATTATACAGTGCATATGGTCATCACAGCCTGCCGGTCACCAGTCATTGTAAGCATTTATAAATTAGCTAGAATTTTTTTTTTTTTCCTGTGATCATTTGATGCTTGCCTGTTCACTGACTCGGGTGATTCTGTAAAAGCTACACTCAGCTGAACCTTAGCCATGAACATGAAAACTATAAGACTGAACTTAAAAGAAGTCCTTCTCAAGCATTTTATATAGAGGCCCTACTTTAAGTATGGCAACATTCGAATTGTTACAGAAATATGAATGTCTACTTCCTTTCTTTAAAACTTCATCATTCGTTTTCAATAGCTACTAAATCAAGAGGTTTTTGTGGATACATAGGTGGTATACTAATCCCAGTACCCTGCTGGTACACTAGGAGAGCTTTTGTTCATGAGCTTTTCCTGGCTCTCTAGGACTATGACTTGATTTGAAACTTCACATCTATCTTTCAAAGAGCCAGACAAAACAAGAATCCATGCATTAGTTGTTCTCAGGAACGGTTTGGGTTTCATTCTCTCCCCGGGCTCTCCTCGTGCAGGGCAACACTGATTCAGATAGTCGCAATGTATGTTGCTCTCCAGCGGTCCCAGGTGATGGATCATTCATTCATTAAAAAAAAAAAGAAAAATCATTTGAGTACCTACCGTGTTCACTGTGTTTGAGGCACTGTGAACAAGACAAGGCCTCTACTAACAGTAGAGTATATCGTCCACTTAGTTGAAACAGACATGAAAATAAAGTTAATGGGTCAGGGCGTGAAAATTCCGTGGAGGAAAATAAATCAATATAAGGGGATAAGGAATGCCAGATGGAGGAAGATGAAGTGACCAGGGGTGACTGTGTTAGGAAGATGCTGTTTGATCATGGACCTGAAGGGAATGAGAGAATGAGCAAAAGTGAATATCTGGGGGAGGAGCATTGCAGACAGAGGGCAAAGACCTTGACCTCACATTTTTCCCTTGGTCATTCAAGAAACATAATGAAGAGGTTAGAGTGGGAGTGCAGGTATGGTTATGCACACCAACAGCATGGTTCAAATTTTAGTTCCCAAGTTAGAGTAATTGTTGGTAATTGCATAAAGTATAGACTTTGCTCCTACTTCTTCATTCCACAAATCACTACATCAATAACAGGTGCTTGTCATAATCAGTGACCCATCACATCACTTCTTTCAAAGGCTGTCCGTGGTTGGACGCCATGAATATGTGACTTAGTTCACATCCAGACAACAAGGTGTGCGGTTGTGCTGTTGTGCTGTTGTCTTGTTGTCTTGTTCCCCGGTGGTAAAACCACGCACGCATTACCATAAAAATCTCATGAAATTACAGGAAGACACACAAATACTCAATAGCATTGGAAGTCAAGGGTATTAATCTTCAACATAGATGGGTGGCTTTGGGAAATTGTCGGGCTGGTTTATGTCTAGAAACAGAACAGCTCCACCAGCCAGAAAGGTATTAGAAATTTCTCCCCTACCTCAGTTATACACCTCGTACATGGAGACAATCTCAGACTGGAGAATCTCACAGTCATTCCCAAGTTTGGAGGGAGTGGCCTTTTGGCGCAGCCGCAGTTACACCCCATTACCTCCCCCGTTGACCGGTGAGGAAATTCCTGTATTTGGTCAACCCTCCTTAATCTAAGCTACAACCACAATCCTGAGATAAATGTTATTAGTCTTTTACATTTGAAGAATTTAGGACCCAACATAGTAAGCGATGGTATACTTTAATCTTTTCATTTCTTTGTTCATTTTTTAACCCCTTAAAAGAAAACTAATAGGAATATGTTAGGAAGGCAAAAGTGTTAATGTATTATTTTTCCTCAATTTTTAATGAAAAATGTTATATAAGAAATTGAAACAATATAATAAACGCCCATATATTCTTAGATTCACCAGTTGCTAACATGCCATTCTGTTTATTCTCCCTCTCTCTTGCTCCATAAAATTTTTTGTACCATTAAAAAAAAAAAAAGGAAAGTACATCATGACACTTTTCACCTCTAAATACTTGGAAATGGACATCTAAAGAGATGGACAGTTTCCTACATAATCATAATACTATTATGAGTCATAAGAAAATTAGCAATAATTTCATAATATCATCTAATATCTGGTCCAGATTTAAATTTTCCCAATTGTATCAAGAACATTTTTTGGAACCTTTGAAACTGTTTTTGGAAACAGAAACCAATCTAGGGTCCCACATTGCTTTCGGTTGTTATTTCTTTTAGACCCTTTTAAGATGGAATCACACTCCATGCCCCACCTCCCATACTGGTTTTTTCTTGTTGTTGTTGTTTGCTTGTTTGCTTGCTTGTTTGTTTGTTTTTTTACCCCATAACATTTTACATTATGGTGAGCTCAGGCTAGCTGTCTTACAGAATGTACTGCATTCTGAATTTCTCTGATTATTTTCACTTGATGTCATTTAACTCATCTCTCTTATCCCTTTTATTTCCTGTTAAATTGGAAATTATGTCTACAGGCTTAATTAGATCCGGGGGAAACATTTTTGGCCAGAACATATCATAGGTAATGTTGCATATTTCATATTGCATTACATCAGGGGGCACAAAATACCAGGTTGTCCCACTATGAGTGGTTCATTTTAATTAATTGATTAGGTTGGCCACTGCCAGATCAGACCAACACTGAAGCTGAAAGTAAAGTACAAAGAATTCTTATACCCTTCACTTGGATTCTCCAAATGTGGGTATTTTTAAATATTTGCTTTATCATTTCATCTCTCTTTATATCTATCTATCTATCTATCTATCTATTTATATGTAGTATTTTTTTCTAAGCCATTTGAGATAAATTACAGCAATGTTCAATTATTGCTGTATGTGCTATATGCTTCAATGGGCATTTCCTAAATTCAAGGGCATTCTTTTATATAACCACAGTATAATGGCCACAGTTAGAAAATTAACTGATACAGTATTATTATCTAGCCTACAAACCTTGTAATTTTACCAGTTGTCCTACTAATATCCATTAAGAGCAAAAGCATGTATTTTTCTGGTCTAGGATCCAATCCTGAATCATACACTAAGCTTGATTGTCATGCCTCTTTAGACTCCTTTAATCGGAAACAGTTCTACAGTATTTCTTTGTAAGCATGGCCTTCATGTTTTTGAAGCGTACTAGTCAGTCGTTTTGTACAATGCCCCTCAATTTGGGTTTCCCTAATATTTCTTCATTATGAGATTCGGGTTATGCATTTTTGGTAGCAGTACCACCAAAGATATTTTTGTGCCCTTCTCAAGAAGTGCATCATATCAGGAAGCATATAATATCTACTTTTCCAATTACCAGAAATGTTGTCCTTGATCCCTTCATTAATGAAAGTGGGTTTTGTGACCCTTCTTCAAGAAAACCCTGTGGCCAGACTACTGGAATGCACTGATTGGCTCAGGCCTAGGATACATCCTCTTTCCCAAAAGTGGGTGTTAATTCAGCTCTTTCCAATTCATTATTTTAGATTAATATGCATATTTTGGGAAAGTACTTGAGAGTACTATATAAATATCCCATTTCTTTTCAAACTGTCACCTGCAAGTATTAGCATATTTCAGTGATTTTTGCATGAACAGTTATTACTTCGGTGGTCGTGCAGTACTGATTTTCTAATTAGCTTTTTCCTTTTCAAGTTTTATTTCATCGTGCACTTTATGTAAAAAACTTTTTTGCTGTTACTGTAGTGTGAAAAATGCCTGAAATGTTATTTTTATAAGAGGTAAACCACTAGAGTGATGTCAAAGGTTGTGCTTTACTAACTTATTTTATTTTATTTTTATTTTTTTCATTTTTTAAAAATTTATTTATTTGTCAGAGAGAGGGAGAGAGAGAGCGAGCGAGCACAGGCAGGCAGAGTGGCAGGCAGAGGCAGAGGGAGAAGCAGGCTCCCTGGCAAGCAAGGAGCCCGATGTGGGACTCGATCCCAGGACGCTGGGATCATGACCTGAGCCGAAGGCAGCCGCCTAACCAACTAAGCCACCCAGGTGTCCCCTACTAACTTATTTTAATATAGTCTCCCTATACTATGAGCTCGGTGAGGGTCAAAATTTTCGTCTTATTTACTGACGGATTCTCAGGGAGTCAAACAAACAGTAGGTGCTCAATAAATATTTTTAAAGTGTATTCTGTCGTTAAGGAAATGGAGACTTAAGGGGATAAAGTAACTATAAAAAATGTCAGAGCCAGGATTCCAGCCAAGCTGGCAACCTGTCATTGACCTCATTACTACAGTAAGTGGGCGATGTTTATTTTGCACACGTTTCCTGAGTTTGAAGAGGCCACTACATTGTGTTTTGTTTTGTTTGTTTGTTTATTTATATTTATTTTTATTTGAGAGAGAGAAAGAGTGAGAAAGTGGGGAGAGGGGTAGAGAAAGAGAAACTCAAGCAGACTTCCCACTGAGCAGGGAGCCTGTCGCAAGGCTCCATCTCATGACCCTAAGATCATGCCTGAGCTGAAATAAAAAATCAGGCACTTAACCCACCGAGCCATCCAGGTGGCCCCATTATGTTTCATTTTAAATGACAGTCTGATGCTTATGGACTACACCAGGAATAAAAATTAATGAGACAGAATCAGCGTTGGAACCGTATGACCAACTCTGTTCAATCATGTTGATAAAAAAAAGCGAGACTGTCTTACATAAGCCCCTGGTGGATTATCCCCATTGTATTTCATGATGCCGGTAAAAGCAGCTGAGACAGGAGGCTTCTCCATCATGGGAAGCTTTTGTGCCTAATAGCGAGATTTCAGAACTGGGTGTGCTTTCTGAGCACTAGATGTGGCTTAATGTAGAACAAACTCATGAGTGCAACACATTCCTGATTTCTTTCTCAGCAGAGTTGATGCATTGCTGTGAAGTAAGGCAACAGAGACAAGATCTGAAGAAACCGGGGGAAGCCATAGAGCATATCCGTTGTAGTTACCGGTGGTGTACATGGAGTTGAAATGGTTTCAGCTTAGATAATGTAACCTCAGAGGAAAGTCCTTGCTTATATTTGCTTAAATCTATGTAGAGAAGGGTACAGGACTCCAGTCTGTCTTCTCCATGTGACCAAGTTCTGGGGCAAGACACAGTAGCTGGCTGGAGAATGGATCTCAGGTGGCTGCGACAGTCTGTCTGTTCTCTTGGACGTCTTGGTTCTTTACCGCCCATTGGTCTTGACAAAAGTGAAAATTAAGTTTGGGACATAAGAGGAGTTTAAATTCAGAATCTTTAGGCCATAATAAAATACTCTGGGAATGGTAGTGTTCAGAAGCTGGTTAAATTTACACATTTTTATGCCTCCTGCCATGGAGCAATGGTTTGCTAGATTATAATCTATTTTTACTGCTTCCAAAAGAGTGAAAAAAATTATCATAGAAGAATTTTTTTGTGTGCATCAGTTGATTTTTCAGATCATTCTTGATATAAATGATAAAACATTTCTGATTTTAATATTCTTGATGGAATTTTTTTCCTAAAATTTGTTATATTAAATCATTCAGGGGATATACAGAATTATTTTGGCCAGTAATATGAGGATAAACACAATTTATCGTCTTTTTGCTTTTTTTTTTTTTTTTAACACAACTAACTTTTGCTCTTTCAAGCCTTGTTAATTAAGATAGATACTCTGGAAATACATGGGCTTCAAGTCAAACTTGTGGTTGGCCTCCTAACTAGGTATTTGCTTGCTCTGCAAGGCATTTGAGATAGATTTTGGATCTGTGTGGGACACATCAAGCAAAGGATTTATATCAGTTAGGACTTTTTAGTTGCGAATGATAGAAAAATTTCATTAAACTGGCCAAAGCAAAAACGATTTATTTACTTACACAATGGAGAAGACAAAGGGCAAATGTGGTCTTAGGACTAGATATAGGGACTTAAGGGTATTAAAAATCAGTCTCTCCCCATTTCTTCTCTCTACTTCTCCTTTGTGTTGATTTCATTCCCAGTCTCTCCCTCATAGTGACAAAATGGCTGCCAAGATCTCTCAGCTCCTATCTGTAAATTTCTGAATCTTGAGAACCTATTCTACAAATAGTTTGAAGAAAAAGTTCTGGGGCCCATTTTTACTGGCTCATATTTGGTAACTTTTTTATCCTTGAACCAGTTCCTGTGTCTGGAGTAATGTAACGTACTGATTGGCTAAGGCCTCTGATACCTTCCCTTTCCTGAAAATGAGTACTGATTCCGCTCTTTCCAAATCACAGAGTATAAGAATGGGAGAGGAGCCGATTCTCCCCTGTAAAACTAGGTCAACAAAAGAAAGAGGGATAGATGAGGGATGGCCAGTGAACATTAACCTTTTATATCAGGTCGAACCCACATCATAACACAAGTAGTTCTATTTGGTGTAAAATTTTACATTTTTTGGAAATATTTTTACAGATGTTATTTAACCTAACCTTCAGGACAATTTCATAAGGGAAATAGAAGGGATCGTTAGTCCCATTTTATAGGTAAGTGGTTCGTTTGGGAGACACAAGGGTTTCTTCCTGTCTGTAGCAGCCTGGTTGAGCCATATTAAGATCTCCTCTGACCAAATCCTTCCCTGTCTGCCAAAAGACAGTGAGTGCTGTTTAGAGCAAAGTTTCTGCTTTGGTTCTATTTTGGTAACAGGGCATTTGCCATCTTTGGCCTCCTCACTGAGCCTGAACTTCTGGTTTCAGTTTTTGTAACAACCACAATACCTCAAAGAGGAATTTTTACTGGAATACGGGAAGGGGAAGAAATCCTCATTTGTGTTGTTTTATTGTTCCTGCATGGATTAAGAGCAACAAAACTGTCTTTACTAAATTAAATAAATAGGATGAATGCCATAGAGCCATTGAAGGCTGCAGCAGAAGGAATCGTTAAAAATCATTTAGCCCTTACATCCCCGTTTTGCAGATGTGGAGACTGAGGACTTCAAGGAGGTCCTGGGGACATCATTGGGGACAAAAGTGCCCTAATTCCACAGATGTCGTTAGAAGTAGAGCTGGGACTAAAATCAGACTTTCTGGACTCCTAGCCGTTGTTTCTCTCCTACTTAACACTGTTTTTCTTTTTCTTTTTTTAAAATTAACATATAATGTATTATTTGCTTCAGGGGTACAGGTCTGCGAATCATCAGTCTTACACAATTCTCAGCACTCACCATAGCACATATCCTCCCCAATGTCCCATCACCCAGCCACCCTATCCTTCCCTTCTACCCCTAAGCAACCCTCAGTTTGTTTCCCGAGATTAAGAGTCTTTTATGGTTTGTCTCCTTCCCAATCCTGTCTTGTTTCATTTTTTCCCTCCCTATCCCCCATGACCCCCATCCTGCTTCTCAAATTCCTCATATCAGAAAGAGCAAATGATAATTGTCTTTCTCTGATTTGACCCTGTTTTTCTTACCAGGTGTATACCATGAGGAAGAATTATAGTTCACTTATAGAACTAAACTGTTTTATTCCATTTATAATGGTATGCCCCCTAAAAGGAAAAACAAAACAAAATAAAAGAATATGAAATGTTTTACCTCCTGAATTTTTCCCCATCCTGCTGTCCTCCAAAGTATGCCCCAGGAACACTCAAGAGACCAAGCTTTCCAGCCATTGCCTTCTCACTTTAGGGTAGGATTGTCAAATTAAGCAACTGAAAACACAGAGGGCCCAGTTCAATTTGAACTTCAGATAAACAGTGAATAATTTTTTAATATAAGTATGTTCCCTGCAATATTTAGGACATGCCTATGCTAAACAGTTATTTGTTGTTTACCTGAAACTCAAATTGAACTGGGCATCCTACCTCCTATCTGGCAAGATACTTTGGGGACTCACCAGATGAACTTGACTTTGTTGGGAGAGGAGAGGAGTTCATCAACGTTGACTGATGATAGTGTTCAGTCTCAAGGAAAGAGAAGATAGACTGGCTCGGAAAGACTTGCCTCTGGTCTCAAGCTTAAAGCCTTAAGGAAGAAGAGTTCAGACTGCTAGAGGACCGGAAGTGGGGTTAAGGCAGGATCTCCCAAAAAGAAGTGGAAATTACAACCTGAGTCAAGATGAACTGACTTAGGCAGTGCGCACTCATGGTCACTCCCATGTTTGGGAGAGGGAGGAAGGAGACTGGCGGCTTTCCCTGCTCTGCCATGATGACTGGATCCTAGAGTGCAGTTGGGGTCTATGCAAGGTTGACCAGTACACCCGGCCTCTGGTCACCCACAAGCTCGCCTTGTATTAATAAAATCAATGGTGCCACAGTTTATTAGTTTATTTCTTTAACACTCTTCTGATGAAGAAAATCCCTCAGAATTAGAGACTCAGGACAAAGAAGTAAGAGGGTAGGTCATGAATCTGCCATCTAAGGGATCCTGACTGTGTGCCAGATGGCCGTGCCAGCTGTGGGAATGTTAAACCTCTTCTCTCTTTCTTAATTTTCTCCTTTAGCCTCTCACCTTTCTCTCCCACTCTCCCTTCTTTCCTTCCTTCCTCCACTCTCCTTCTCCTCCTCTCCCATACGAATCCATCCAAATGTGCTTTCTCTGGACCCTTGCATTTGTCTGCGTTCCTTCAAAATGGCCATTGTATTTTTTTTTTTTAAGAGAGAGAGGGGGAGGGAGGAAGGGCAGAGGGAGAGGGAAAGAGAGAATCTTTTTATTTTAAATATGCATTTATTTGAGAGAGAGAAGTGGGGGGGAGGGGTAAAGGAAGAGGGGGAGAGAAACTCAAGCAGACTCCACTCTGAGCTTGGAGCCCAGCACCTGAAGCCTAAAGCGGGGCTTGATCTTATGATCCTGAGATCACAACCTGAGCCAAAACCAAGAGTCAGATGGTCAGCTGACTGAGCTGCCAGGCACCCCAAGACAGAGAATCTTAAGAAGGCTCCATACTCTGCATGGAGCCCAAGGCAGGGCCGGATCTCACAACCCTGAGATCTTGACCTGAGCTGAAACCAAGAGTCAGCTGCTTAAACAACTGAGACACTCAGGTGCCCCTTCATTGTATTTTTGTATGGATGCTTTAAAAATTTACATAAATATCATGGTATTATACATCTCATTCTTTTTTAATTAGCTCCCTAACGTCTATTTTAAGATCCGTTTATATCACTGTGCCTACGTTGTTGAGGCAATTTGTAGGTCACTTTTAACTGCTTGTTTTGTGTGTGTGTGTGTGTGTGTGTGTTTCCTCTATCTACAGTATGTACCTTGAAGGCCAAGGCTGTCTTATTAATATTAGAATCTCCAGTGCCAAGTTTAGAGGCTCATACTTAAAAAGTGCTAAAGCAAATTTGGGTTGGGGCTTAAAATATGATATGAATGGTAGTGCTCAATTAAAATTTGCTGAATTGAAAGGAATGAGACGCTAATGAAGAAAGCGGCCACTTGTTACAGATATTAAGGATTCTCTTAGGAAGAATTTCCATGTTGTCAGAATCTTTGACGATCATTAGTTAGCATTTCTAACTTCAGCTTAATACCAATGAGCTGCAGTGATAAGTATGATTACCTTGGGACTTCTGAGTATAGTTGAGAAGGTTTTAACATAGTCTTATTTAAAGTACAGCTTTAAGGAAAACAAAGCATACACCCAGCATGTCAATTCCAACTTAACTGGCAACTGGGGCAGGACTAGCCTTTAATGGAAATCAGTTAATAGCATTGCTCAAGTCCTATCAGTTCTCATGAAATGCAGATCCCTATTTTGAAGCAAATGAAATGTGGAAAATTCTACCTTTCTTTCCCTCACGTAGGGTACCTGAATGTCTGTGCAAGAAAAAGACAATGACCCTGGCAGTAACCACACAGCAATCATGGACCTAATTAGAGAAAAAAAAATGTAAGGTGAAAAATACCAACAATATTCGTGGATCTGTGTCTTGTTCCTTTGCTGTCAAACGCTGTTTACTGAGGGAGCCCCAACATCCATTTGGCTGGGGAGCCTATGAAGGTGTCAGCACAGCCATATGAGCTATGCGTTGTGGAAGGAAAACCAGGACATGACTGCATGGGGGGCCTTTGGGAAGCAGGGTGCTTCCTAGTCGCTCTCCCGCTCTCCCCTGCCTGAACCTCAAGAAGAAAGGAAAGACTCAAAGGACCCTTAGCTTGCGCTCTGGGACTCAGGGACTGGAGGGGGTCCGTGGAGGGATACAGGCAGCCATTGGTATGAAGGGATACCAGGGCAAGTTCCTGCACTTTCAGAAAGAAGCCGTCTTCCAAGAAAAGGATTATTATATATTTCTTCTCAACATTACAGTAGAGTGCAGTCACTGAAGTCGTGGTCTTTGGAGCCAGACCACCCTGGTTTTGCAGACCTGGTCTGCCATGGAACAGCCGAAGGACCTTGGCCAAGTGGCAGAGCCTCTGTGAGCCCCGTTTTGTCATCATTCAGTTATCCAAACCACAAGGCTAAACAGATTTCCTTACAGCAGAACTTCTTAGGGTCTTTAATGTGGTAATGCTCACTGTGAATCCCCCAGAGATTGTTAGAGTTGTGTAGGACTTCCAGAAGCATTCACCACAGAGTACTTTTTTCTCAGAGCATCTCAGAGGGCTAACTTTCTGAGCCACACATTTGGCAAATGCTGCTATATGAGGATGTTCTAGATATTTCATCCGTGACTAGACAATAATTATTGACTGAAAGATTGTTTGAGTACTTACTACAGCTCAGACACTGTTCTGAGCTCCTTGCACACAGTATATTTATTGGTATATATCACCTGTATAAGATAGGTACTATTATTATCCTCTTTTGCAAACGAGAACACGGCGGCACAGTGGAGGTAATTCACTAGCCCATGGTCACGTAACTCCCTTAGCTCTCTAATTTGCTATTCAACCTAGATCTTGACTCTTCAGTTTCAATGGCCATATTTTTCATTTCTACAAGTTCTATTTGATTCCATTGAAGATAACATCTGTTCTTCTTATCAACATCCTGTATCTTCATTATAATTTCCATTCCTTCTTCTATCTCTTTAATCATTTATTTTTTTAAATAAATTTTAAAATAAATTATTTTTATTGATTGATTTTTTAAAAAGATTTATTTATTTGAGGCAGGGAGGGGGGAGAAAGTGGGGGGAGGGGAAGAGGGAGGGAATCTCAAACAGACTCCCCACTGAGCACAGAGCCAGACATGGGGCTTGATCTCACGACCCGGAGAACATGACCTGAACTGAAACCAAGAGTCAGAAGCTTTAACCACTGAGCCATTCAGGCACCCTAATCTCTTTAATAATTTAAAGCATTTAGTTTGCTTTATAATTTCTGGTTCTTGGAGTGCAAATTATTCCATTTGCTTCATCTACTAAATATCACAGGGGCTTATTTCCTTGTTGCAATTTACACATTTCTGCTAGTGAGTTCATCTCCAGGATACATGGTTGTTGCGCTAATTGCTGTTGTTTATCTCTGGGGCTTTAGGGTTGCTGAATTTAGCAAATAAAGATACAGAATACCAGTTAAATTTGAATTTCAGAAAAATGACAACTATATTTTTAGTGTGAATATACCCCCACATTGCACCTTAAAAATAGTTTTGACCTGATTTCAACTTTAACTGGATGAATTGCCTTTTATCTGACAGCTCTGTCTGGGGGATTCCTACATACCGTGCTTTGTGAAGTCCGTGTTGCAGCGTGATTGTTGAGTCCAGTTGAATCCACAGGAATTCCCAAGAGTCAGATCAGTTTTTGCACACTTTCTTGCTTGAGATTCCCATAAAATGTAGGTTGTGTGAGTTTGGTTGCTGGGTGGTCATACGTTTAGGTTGGCCTGGGACAGAGGGATTGTCTGAGACACAGGATGTTTGGTGCTAAAACCAAGAAAGTCCTAGCAAGTGGGGGTGAGTTGGTTATCCTAATGCCCACCCATGTGAAACTACGCCTCCTCCCTTTTTTCCTTTTCTACTTTCTGGGCCAATAGTGAGTTTCTTGATCTGTCTAATCTCCATAATTTCTGAACTAGATGTTATTATCTCCGTTTTCTAAACCGAGTCTCAGTTTTCTGAAAATCCCAGGCTTCCTGAATCCAAAGCTTATTCTCAGAACCACCAAACTAGGAACAATCATTTTAAATTTTGGAGTAAAAATGAAAAGTAAGTTAAGTAAAATATTAATGGTGGTTGCCTCCAGGGGGTGAAATTGTAGAGTTCTGCTTTCTTCTTTCGTTTTTCACAGTTTCAACATTTTCTTTATTAGCATGTTCTTAGTATCAGAAAATAAGTTCTAAATTTAATAAAAAGTTATTTTGATTCCGTTCTTTTTTCTTTTTTTAGAGAAGTTCCAAATAAGACATTGGTTTTCCTCTTATATTTGTTTGGCTTGAGTTTTAAAAAATATAATATTTAAAAAGATAACCCGCACCTAAAGAATCTTCATAACTTGAAACCTTGAAACACTTTTTTTAAAGTTAAGATTCACCTTTTTTTAAGTGTACAGTTCTACTAGTGCATATAGTATATAATCAAAATATGGTAAGGTTTGAGGCACCTGGGTGGCTTAGCTGGTTAAGCATCTAACTCTTTGTTTTGGCTCAGTTCATGATCTCAGGGTCCTGGGATTGAGCCTTTTATTGGGCTGCCTGCTCAGTGGGGAGTCTGCTAGAGATTCTCTCTCCCTCTGCCCCTCCCTCTGCCTGTGGGCATGCTCGCTCTCTCTCTCTCTCAAAATAAAGGAATAAATCTTAAAAAAAATGTGGTAAGGCTCCATCACTGTGCCTAAATTCCCTCATGTCCTTCCGTGGTCAATCCTCCTCTGACCTCCAGCCTGTGGTTACCACTGATCTGTTTTGTGTCCCTATAAGTTTTCTCTTTTCCAGAGTGTCATATAAATGGAATCATAGATAATTCATTGCTTCCCCCCCCCCCATATTGCCTTTTGAGTCTGGTTTCTTTCACTTAGAATGATGCATTTGTGATTCATCCATATTGTTGCATGTATCAGTAACTTCTTTTCTGAGAAATATTCCACTTATGGATGTGCCACAGTTCATTTATCTAGTCATTGGTTTAAGGACTTTAAGGTTGTTTACAGTTTTTGAGTGATTATAAATAAATCGACCATAAACAATCAGGCTCAGGTTTTTGTGTGAACATCGTTTTCATTAGTCTTGGATAAATACCAAGGAGTGGGATTACTGAATTATACAACAATTATGTATTTAACTTTGAAAAGAATCGCCAAATTGTTTTTCAAAGTAACTGTTAAAAATTTGCATTCCCACCAGCAACGTATGAGGATTCCAACTGTTTGCATTTGTACCAGCACGTCTAGCAGTTGGTATTGTCAGGGTGGGATTTTTCTTCCCTTCCTTCCTTCCTTCCTTCCTTCCTCCCTCCTTCTCTTCACCCCCACTTCTTCATTCAAATAGCTGTATAATGGTTATCTCACCATGATTTTAACTTTAATTTTCTTTTTTTTTAGATTATTTATTTATTTATTTGACAGAGAGAGATCACAAGTAGGCAGAGAGGCAGGCCCAGAGAAAGGGGGAAGCAGGCTCCCCGCTGAGCAGAGAGCCTGATGCGGGGCTCCATCCCAGGACCCTGGGATCATGACCTGAGCTGAAGGCAGAGGCTTAACCCACTGAGCCATCCAGGCACCCCAACTTTAATTTTCTTACTGACATTTAGTGTCTTCATATTTTTGCCATTAGTACTCCTTGTTTGACAAAGTAGCTTCACATTTTTGCTTATTTTTTAAAAATTGGATTGCCTATTTGTTATTGTTAAAGTTTGAAAGTTCTTTATATATTCTGGAAATAAGCCCTTTATCAGCTGTGTGTTTCACAACTATTCTATCTCAGTATGTGGTTTGTCATTTCATTTTCCTTAATGATGTCTTTTGAAGAACAGAAATTTTAAATTTCATGGGATTCAATTTATTGATCTTTTCTTTTGTAGATTATGTTTTGTTAATGTATGTAAGATATCGTTGTCTAACAAAGAGTCACAAAGATTTTGTCCTATGTTTCTTTCAGGACTTTTAGTTTTAGGCTTTACTTTTAGTTCTATGATTCATTTTGAGTTAACTTTTGTGTGTTATGGATGGTATGTGTTCTGGTTTACTTTTTGCATGTGAATGTCCAATTTTTTTTCTTTATTTTTTTCTATTTCTATTTCTATTTCTATTTATTCTTTTCTTTTTCTTCTTCTTCTTCTTCTTTTTTTTTTGACTGAGAGAGAGAGAAAGAGCAAGCTAGCAGGGGGAGAGGCAGAGGGAGAGAGAGAATCCCAAGCAGGATCCATATTCAGTGCAGAGCCAGACACGGGGCTCCATATCACCACCCTGAGATCATGATCTGAGCCAAAATCAAGTGTCAGATACTTAACCTACTAAGCCACCCAGGAGCCCCTGAGTGTCCATTATTTTTCTATATTATTTGTTGAAAAGCTACTTTCATGTTTGCTAAAAATCGAATGTATGAGTCTACTTTTGAACTCTATTTTGTTCTACTGATCTGTGTGTCTGTTCTTTTGCTATTGCTACACTGTCATCATTGCTACAACTTTATATCTTTTAAGTCTACAAATCTGATAATGTGCGACCTCCAACATTGTTCTTTTCCAAGTGGTTTTGGTTTTTCTTGTTCCTTTGTTTTCTACTGCATTAAATCTATAGATCAATTTGAGTGGACTTATCATCCTAACTATATAGAGTTTTCTAACACATGAGCATAGTATTTCCATTTACTTAGTCTTCTTTGATTTTTTTTGTCTGCATTTTGTTTTAATATGTAGATCTTACACATTTTGTTAGATTTATTTATAATATTTTATGTTTTCTGGTGCTACTTTAAGTGATTTTTTTTCCAGTTTCAACTTGTAGTTGTCCATTGCTAGTGTATAAAAACACAACTGATTTTCATGATATTAACCTTATATCCTATAATCTTACTAAACTCACTTATTCTAGTAATTTCTCAAAAGATTCCTTGGGAGTTTTTATATAGACAATCATGTCATCTATGATGAGAGACAGTTTTATTTCTTTTTCTATAATCTGTATTCCTTTTATTTCTTTTCCTTTCTTTATTGCACTGGCTGGAACCTCCAGTACAACAGTGCATAGGAGTGGGGACAGTGAACTATAAAGTGGGTTTTACATATTTACATACTAGTTTACATAGTCATAGCAGTTTAAAGCAATTGAAATTAGAATAGAATTTGTGTGTGTGTTAGAGTGACTAACTGATTTTTTGTTTTCTCAAGACATTTGTAGTTTTATTAGCAAAACTCTTGTGTCCTGAGAATCCTGTCTGCCCCAGGCAAGTGCTTAGTCACCCTAGTGGGTGTGCTGTGTGTCTGTGCTACTGCACGTGTGTGGGAGCGTGTGTGGGGTGCCCAGCGTGAAGGTGATGAGTAGGGGATAAAATGAATAATTCTCTCTCTACACCTACCTTTAAATTACATGGTCACCTGTATTAATTAATACTTTCTTTTATTTTATGACTATATATATAAGAAGAGAAGGGAGCTGGGGACAGAAAGAAGAGAAGAATTTATCATTCAGTTTGGGCACTAGCAAGTAATTATAATTAAACAGTAATAAATATCATCTATGAGTTTGTGTTCTAAAATGGGCACTGCTTAATTGAGAGATTAGTACAGAAGATTTAGGGGAAAAAATTCCTCTCTGGCTACACCTTATATTTCATAAATAAACAGTCTCTTCTTTTCCCATTTGGTTAAAATATTTTTTTATCTTTATGTTTTCTGAGCAAGTAGTCATAAGAGGAAAATTCATGTAGCCATGTATGGCTCATGCCAAAGAGAAAAAAACAGCTAATCCTGTAAACTTTTCCAATTTAGAGTTTTGTATGAATCTGTCATATGTCCAGTTGAATAAAATTCATAATTATTCATCCTAATATATGTTTAGTACCAGTCACATGCAAAAAAAAAGTTTTGGCATAATCTTCCATAGTAATCCTTGGGACACTCATGAAAAACATACTCAAAAGTATCGTCTGAGTCATTTAGGTTTTCAGTATGATTTGTGGATTGATGTTAAAATAAATCTGAAATGAAGAAGCCCTTGGTTTTATTGACTACAAATATTATCATAGTAATTCATCTTTTGGGGCTTTTTTTTTTTTTTTTGCCTTTGCATGAATCATGGGCAGTCAAGGAGAGCAGACACAAACGCGACTGAGCAAGAGTACTTTAATCCACCCTGTTTTACTGAGTCTAAAAACCAGACTCATCTATTTGCCAGCGTCTGTAACAGAGCTTCAGTCCTCTTGTCCACACCATTTGGCCAGTTATTTCCTGCCTCGTCCTCCTGATGCCAGGGGCCCACGGTCCACTGTCAACTGTACCGTGTTCTTCCCACCCTCTATTTAATGGCGTGTCTATGCTAAATATGGCAATCATGCTGTGGTTGTTGTTGTTTTTGTTTTTGTTTGTTTTTTTAAAGATTTTGTTTATTTGACACAGAGATAGATCACAAGTAGGCAGAGAGGCAGGCAGAGAGAGAGGGTGGGGGGAACAGGCTCCCCGCTGAGCAGAGAGCCCAATGTGGGACTCTGTCCCAGGACCCTGAGATCATGACCTGAGCAGAAGGCAGAGGCTTAACCCACTGAGCCACCCAGGCGCCCCGATTGTTGTTTTTTTAAGGCCATGCATACATCACACATGTAATCTATAATTATGACTGCTGGGAGAAATGAAATTGAGAGTTGTCCTCTTATGCCTATTCTTCTGAAATATTCAACTTCACACTTTGGCTTCTGGACTACGATTCAGCAGTGTCTGCTCTGAGCCAGACATTGTTCTTCAAACTACGCCACACTACCTCATAATTTGCAGGGATTTAAAGAACTTTCTTATCCTTCCTTTACATCCTTTCCTATCTCCTTCCCTTCCCTGACCTTGCCTGCTCTGACTTTACCTGTCCCTCCTCCCCACTCCCTCTCTCCCTCTCTTCTTCCTAGCCAGTCTCTTCCTTCTTTCCTTTCTTCCATTTAATCTAATGCACAATGAGAAAGCCCAGTAGCCTATCTATCTGCTTTTTAATGCAGAGCTTAAAGAACAATAAACTACACTAATTTCATTTTTAAAGTATGACTTCCTCCTTCCTCATCAGCTCTTCCTCATATATTCTCAGTCTCAGTTAATGACCCAGATAGAAACCACAAAGCCATCTTTGATGTTCTCATCTTATTTCCTCCTCAGTCAACCAGATTTCCTGACCATTTGCACTTCATTTCTTCAGTCTGGCCTCTCCTCTCTGTCCATGTACTACACCCTAATTCAGAAGGTATTTCCTCTCCTAGACCAGAGTAGGAGCCATTTGATGAATCTCCCTGCATGTTTCTTTGGGTTGCCATACCCAAACCATCACAAACATGGTGGTTTAAAACAACAGCATTTTTTAATCTCACAGTTCAGGAGCCAGAAGTTTGAAATCAAGGTGTCATCAGGGTCAGTTCTTTCTGGAGGCTCTGAGGGAGAAACCATTCCGTGCCTCTGTCCTAGCTTTTTGTGTTGCCAGCAATTATTGGCCTTACTTGTCTTATTGCTCCAATGTCTGCCTTCATCTTTATGTTACCTTGTTCTCTCTGCCCTTTTCTGTCTCGGATAGGAGTTTCTCATTAGGTTAAGAGACCTCCCTAATCCACTATGATCTCATCTCAGTCCTGACCTTAATCATGTCTGCCAAGACCTTATTTCCAAATAAGGTCCCATTCTGAGGTTGCAAGTGGATATTAATTTTTGGAAGATAATATTCAATCCATTTATACACCTTGATCTCATGTCTCTTCACTCCATAGTTTTATAATTTTTTTTAAACACAGATTTTATCATGTCTCTAACTGCCTACCAGCCAAAGAGCAATCCTTTAACTTGGAAATCAAGGATCTTTATGATCCAGATACAAACTTCCTTTAAAGTTTTGTTACTTTCTACTCCCTTCCAACTGGAAGCATCAGAAACTTTAGTCCCATGGAGATACTTTCTTTATGTCCCTTGGCTCCTGGTAATCTGCTTGATTCTCTCCAGAATTCCCCTTCTCCTTGCACAAAATCACCCCAGCCATGTTCCAGGCACAGCCCAAATGCCACCTTCTAGATGAAATCCTCCAAGCTTTCCTTTCTGTTTCTCCTCCTTTCCCAGCATTTTGTGCATCTCCACTATAGTATGTGTCACACTAGACATTGTAAAGAGATTACTAGTTAATTATATGATGAGGTTTTAAAGGTTGTGTCCTAATGCTTCTCTGCAGTTCCATGGAGGAAAATCACAGCTGACTTGTAGGAGTTGCTCTACCATAGCCATTGAGTGCTTGGGCTGGAGACAGGTCATCTGGGTCTGAGTTTCTGCCCCACAGCTAGCTGTCTGACTTTGACAAGTTACTTTTTCAAGTTTCAGTTTTCTCATCTATAAAGTGGGTGAAATCATAGTGCACACCTAACTGGATTGTTATGAGGATTTAATGAGTTGCTCCGTCAAATGTGTGTAGCACCATCTTCTACATATAAATATTCAATAAATACTATCTCATTATAGGAGTTGCTCAGTTTGTTTTAATTAAGGGAGGACAAGGTGAGTGGAGGGATGGATGGGGGGGGACTAAATAAATGAATGAATACACACAGGTTGATTTCTCCTTTTCTGGCTATATTTCTGTTAGTAGTTAGTAGTTCTGTTAGCTTTCTCCATTTCTGCCAGGCTTCAAACCTCAGGCATCTCCTCCTTCCCTTTACACACATATTCATCTTTCTGTGCACAAATGCATCCAAACATGTCTTCGTCTATTCATTCCACAAGGATTAGTGACTAAAAATCCTTGGAAACATCTTCTCCCTCAGTTGGAAATTAAGGGGTCAATTATTATCTCTCAGCTTTTTGGTCTAGTAGAAGGGGTACATTGATCAAAATAGAAGGCACACAAGTGAGGTAAGTACAAATAAAGTGTGATCATCATCTGGGGCAGAAGGTAGATGTAGAGTCTCTTCATATGGGAATATCTAGAAACGGGAGTGGAAAAAGGTGATCTCTGAGGTTTATTTTTTCATCTCATAAAGTTTAAAACGGGTGTTCCTGGTCAGCAAATGGCTCTCTGATGGCAGAATGTCAGGGACTTAGTCCCTTCCATCTTGTTACTCTACCACCTTCATTGCATGACTCCCAAGGTTGCCATGCTTGTTTGCTTCAAATGGGCAGAGGGGGAAGTGCATAGACGATTGATTACATGTGAGAGATTGTGATGACTCATACTTGAAAATGGCATCCATCACTTCTACTAAGTGGACTTAGTTGAAGTCCACTTAGTTGAAGTGGACTTAGTTGAAGATGGACTAAATTGCATTGTCTCAAACCCAGTCTCACGTCCAAGTCTAACTACAAGGGAGGCTTGGAATGTTAATCCCACTGTGTTCCAGAACAAGGAGGAAATGGGTATGGTGAATAGCTAGCCATTCTCTGTCTCAATGCATGAAGAATACAGAATGGCCTGTATGTGCCATTCATATTCTATGGGAGAGTATGTACATAATAGTTTAAAGTAGTCATCCTCTTGCCAACCAGGAACTGTGGTCATCAGCAAAATGCTTCTATAGGAGCACCCATGAGGAGCAGAAAAAATGAGGTTTTCTCAGAGGCAAGCACCAATGTTAAAGGGATAATACATTTTGGGTGCTAGTTCTAGGCAAGTGTATTTTCAGAAAGAGAGAGCAAGTTCCTTTTTTATTTTCATGAAGCTCTTGTACAAATCTTTCTTCTGAGAAACCAGTTCATTCAACTAATGCCTATTAGATACCATTACATTAGCATTTCAAAAACATAGCATTTTCATAATATAAAAAATGGAACTCATTCTTCTTTCCCTCTGTTTTTCCCCCGACATAAAATTCATTTCATTTTTCAAAATAAAGGTGAGAAAAATCCAGCTATAAAACCCAGCTATAGATTTTTTTAAAAACTTTTTCTTGAATCTTAATATGCACACTTTATCAGCACATAGCTCAATGACTTCACAAAATAAACACATCCATGTAACCAGCACTCAGGTCAAAAAGGAGAACCTGAGAAACATTCTGGAAGTTACCCCAGGTCTGACTTCCTATCTCTATTTATCAGCTCCTCCCTAGTCTCCCAGTTATTATCCCTACTTTTTTAAAAATTTTTCAGAAAATAGAGCAAAAGTTAACATTTCTTAACTGGTGCTGTGATGTCATGAATCAAAGACAATATGAGAAAAGTACAAACTAGTTTACCTTACAAATACTGAGGGAGAAAATCCTTAACAACATAGTATCAAGTCAAATCCAGAAATATTTATCAGATACTTTTAATATACAAGTTTGTTTTGACAGTCAAAAAATAATCAGTGTAAATCACAGTCTTACCAGTAAAAAAGAGGAAAATCATATGATTAACTCAGTAGGTGCACAAAAATGATTTGACCATATTTGCCAAGCATAGATTATAAAAACTATCAAAACTCAGAATAGGAAGAAGCTTTCTCAAAATAATAGTAAACATCTATGAAAAACATTCAACTGACACCATATTTAAGAGAAAAGACTAAATGCTTTTCCTCTAAGGTCAGGAAAATGCAAAAATGACCATTCTCACCATTTCTCTTCACTAGCCTGAGGTCCTAGCCAATGCAATAAATTAAGAAAAAGAAATTAAAAGCATAAAGATGGGAGACAAAGAAATAAAACCATCTTTATTTGCAGGTGATTATAATTATGGGCATAGGAAATCCTAAGGAATCTGCAAAAAAAATGCTACAAAGTAAATAATTTTGTGAGATTGTTTGACACAAGGTCAAATGCAGAAGTCTGTTGTTTTTCTGTGTACTAGCAAGAATGATTTGCAACATGAAACAGGAATAATTTAAAAGCAATACTGACTGAAAACTACAAAACACTTCTGAAAGAGACCTAAATATATAGAGAAATAAATGGAGAGATATAACCTATGTATATTATATCAATACAATATACATATAAGTGTATGGAGAATAAATGGAGATATATATTATATATAACATATATAATATATAATAAATATATAAATATAATATTATCCCTACTTTTAACAGCTTACTTTTTTAACTTTTAAGATTAGATTGACTTGTTTTTATGCTTTATATAAATGGAATTGTGTAGGATGGACTCTTTTGTGTCAGATTTCTTTTGTTTCACATTATGATTGTGAGACTTACCCATATTGCTTTGGGTTATTGCAGGTCATTAATTGATTTATCCATTATATTTCTGATGGATATTTGGGTAATTTCCTGCTTTTGGCTTTACTAATAATACTGCTATGAACACTCTGATTCTCTCTAGTGCCTTTGGTGACCACCTGTGTGCTTTTCTTTTAGGGATCTACCTGAGAATAAAATTACTGGTCATAAAGTATTAGGCAACATTTCTGATCTTTGAAACCAGCTTCAGATAATTTTATGTATTTGGTTTTGTTCTCTGCATCATCTGACCTCCCAAAATCTGATGTTCCTGCTTGAAGCAAGGCTAAAGAGGATTTTCCCACCCACTGTCTTACATTCCTTCTATCCTTCTTACGGATGGGAGAAACTAGTTGTTTCTTAGCCTTCATGGCTTGGAGTGATAGCCTCTGATATCTCTGGATGTCTTCTTGCTCAGTAAGGAACAAGAATTGGGAAGGAGAAGGTACTGACTAGCTGATGATAGTGAGATCCCAGTGAGGAATGGGGCCTAAGAAACTCTTTTAAAGGACTAACCCCTTTTCAAAAGTATCCATCCATTGGTTTCCCATTGTTATGTCATCTACAGAAGTAAAATCCATATGTCTTCCCCTCAAATGCCCTCCAAAGGCGTGACTATGTTGTGGAGTAGTCAAAGAGCAAGGTGGCAGGAACCACAGCAGGACACAGTGCCAGAAAGATTGAAGTGCTGCCCTCTATCCTCTAGCTGCTCTTCCAGGCATCTGGTCACCCGGGCCAGGGATCTGGGAGACAGTCTTCTCTTTGCTTTACTTTCACATCTTATCAGCCATTAAATTTCATCCATTCTGCCACTGTTGTCTCTCAGACCCCTTCTTTCTCATTCATCCTGCCACAGTGCAGTCCCACATCATCTTTCTCCTTATGTTATCATTGTCTTAACTGCCCTTCTTCCTCCATTCCTCAACTCCTCTCATACGCCTTTCCTCCATCTATCACTTCTCTTTATCTGCCAGGAAGGAATGATTCTAAAATAGAAATCTGATTGAGACATTAGTTTGCTCCCTAACAAAAACTCTTCATTGATCCCCATGGCCATTAGTATAAAGCACAAATTCCTTGTTTGGATATATATGACAAGGTAAGGACAAAGGATCAATACAACTAGATTCCTATTTCTTCAGTGCCATGTCTTGCCACTTATCTCTCTTCCATAGAACCCTTTGCTCCAGCTGCACTGAACATCTTGTAATTCTGGGGAATGCCATACTACCTCGCATTTTGCATACATTGCCCTTTCAACCCTCCCTCTGTATGCCCTGCTTTCCTATCTATCTCCTTTCTTCTTCAGGCAAAACTTAAAATACCAAGTGACTTTCAGCCAGTCTCTGACTCCCTCAAAGTCAGGGTGGAGTCTTCCTCTAGACTCTAATAGATTTTCTACTTTCCTCAATAACAATACATGGCAGTCATCTTTCTACCCCTTTCCTAGTGATTCTCAAGTTTGGTTCTGCTTTGGACTTCACCCTTATGATTATAATTTAAATAATTATCAATAGGGCCCATAAGTACTTTTTTAAAGCCCTAGATAGTTTCAATGTGCATTCAAGGTTGACAAACACTCTCATAAGACTGTAAGTTCCTGGGGCGCCTGGGTGGCTCAGTGGGTTAAAGCTTCTGCCTTCAGCTCAGGTCATGATTCCAGGGTCCTGGGATGGAGCCCCGCATCAGGCTCCCTGCTCAGCAGGAAGCCTGCTTCCCTCCTCTCTCTCTGCCTACTTGTGATCTCTGTCAAATAGATGAACAGAATATTTAAAAAAAAAAGACTGTAAGTTCCTCTAATCTTAGAATGCTTTTTAACTAACTATATCTTCTCAGGGCCTGCTTGGAGTGGGTTCTCTGGGTCCTCAGTCAATATTTGTTGAATAAATGAGTATAGATCACGAAAGAGGAAGTTGTTGGGCATATTTAGAGGTTCAGGAAGGGGACAGGTTATTCCAGTCTCTGCTCAAGACCAAGCATCTTCCTTTGAATACTCATCCCAGCAAAGCCTAGCCAAGCTAAATATGCTGGAAAGGTGCCAATCCCCTACCAGGAAGATGTTTAATCCTAGGATGTTCCATCTCCATTTGCACCTTTCAACCTCACTGGTCCATCAATCACAAACTTTCTATGCATGAGTGAATCTGTGGAAAGAGTGGGAGTTTCCTAGCTCCACAGCTTATGGCATAATACAATAATTAATAGAATAAACAGAGTTTATTTAAGTGGGAAGGCAGGGAATCGTGGCTGTTAAAATTATTTTTTATGGCTCTCCTCTAATCTTTCAGAGTTGCATTTAATAGAAGACATTCCTGTTATTCAAAGAGAAGCTATTAAAGTGGCTTATATCCCCCACCTTATGTACACTACAAATAAGAGAAAAAATTAAACTGGTCATCTTAGCTGTGCTCACAGCGAAAGCTTGAGTTCTGAAATCGTATTTGTCTCCATTATGTCTTTTTTTTTAAAAAAAAATTCATTTATTTGTCAGAGAGAGAGGAAGAGAGCACAGGCAGACAGAGTGGCAGGCAGAGGCAGAGGTCTCCATTATGTCTTTAAGACACAGACCCTAGCAGCTCATTTTGGGACTTTGTACACAGCAAATACTTACACTCTTTCTGAATTCAGGGAGGAAAGAAAAGAAGAGGCATATATTTTCAATGGATGCCAGCCTGCAGTTTTTTATTTTCCCTTTCTTTCTCTCTCTGTCTCTCTGCCTGCATGATGAATGCATCCTATTTTGTAATTTAAAACTTTTATTTTTTAATGTTTCCATGATGAGAGTAAAAGCCTTCACTACGTCTGAGAAACAGCTTGAAGTGAAATGCAGACCATCCAATGAAGACAGCCTTGTTTACAGTTCCAGTCTCCCTCTTGGCCTGGTAGCCTTCCGTGGATCCTGGGTACTGAGGCAGATTAGTGGTACTGTATGAAACCAGGAACCTCAACAGGACACAGGTTGTCATTTCAGGAAAAAGTGGAAGGAGGGTGGAGATTTACACTCTCTTTGACATGAAGTAGATGTTTCCTGGTAAATACTGCACAAATAAAAATGGGGTGGTGATGTGATGGGTGGGTTCCCAAGCCTTTAGTGTTCTGTGCTTTCTTTCCTTTTTTTTTTTTTAATTTAAAGTTTTTATTTATTTATTTGAGAGAAAGGACAAGAGGAGAGAAGTCAATGGGAGAAGCAGCAGACTCCCTGTCGAGCAGGGAGCCCTATGTGGGACTTGATCCCGGGACTCCACGATCATGACCTGAGCCAAAGGCAGTCGCTTAACCAACTGAGCCACCCAGGCATCCCGTGTTCTGTGCTTTCATTCCTAGCACAACTTGCTGAGAATGGGCTCCCGTGCCTGAATATCATGTGTGTTTGCCTCTTGTCTTGGGCCCTCCACTATATTCTCCACATCGCTTCCAGAGTAGTCCACAGAATAGATGATTTTCCTGTTTTCTTGAGTTTAAATACCTCTGAGGCTCACTGACCACCCACAGGATAGCTACTCAACCTCTTCCTCTGGCATTGAAGACTCCCAAATGTCAGGCCCCAGTAGTCCTCTCCTGGAAGTATAAACATGCTTACTTGATTTTGGAGTTGAGTTTGAGGCCTGAGAAGTGAGTGACTTCCTCAGGATCACAGATATAGCAATAGAGTTGAGGTTGAGCTGTCTGACTCCTGACCAAGTTCTCTTTCCACCACATTGCATTGTCTTCACATTTAGCTTCTGCTACCTCATCTGTAAAATGGGAGTTAATGACACCTCCCCTGAAATGAGGGGTTGGGGGTATGCTGGCGAGCCTCCATGATGACCCACGTTAGCTTCACCTTCTGGCTGTTATGCTGTATGTAGTCTCTTCCTACACTGGGTAGGGCTGGCCTGGGTAAGCCTATAGAATACTGTGGAAATGACAGTACTTCACTTTCAAAGCTAGGAAAACTTGCTCTGAGGGAACTCAGCTTCCCTGTGTTGCGACCACTCAAGGAGCCCTATGGAGAGGCCACATGGAACTGAGGCCTCCTTCCAGTAGCCAGAAAAGAACTTAGACATGGAGCTGATAGTCATGCTAGTGCACCATCTTGGATGGGGGTCCATCAGCTCCAGGCAAGCTTCAAATGGCTTTAGCATGGATGACATCATGACTGCAACTTTCTAAGCTCAAACCACCCAGCTAAGCCACTTCAAAGTACCTGCCCATAGCAACTGTGAGATAATAAATACTTATTTTAAGCCAATATGTGTTAGGGTAATTGGTTATGCAGCAAAAGATAACTAATATAGAAGTTAGAAGAACAACTTCTTGAGATCCTTTTTAACCCTTAGGTCTGTGATTTTGGGAGAAAATGATGATTTGCCCTTCTAACACAGATAGGAGTCTATCCTACAGCTAAATAAGAAGGCTGCTCGATAGCTAATGATTGATTTTCAATTCCAGTGACTATAATTAATTTATCAAATTATCCCCCACTTAAATATAGAGGTACTCATAGGCAAAAGGAGTATTCCCAAATTCCTCCTTTCACTCATGCTCTTCCCACTGGTATGGATACCAGTGGATTCTGTCCTCTAGAGTACTCTTCTCTGTCCCTTCCCTTCCATCTCACAGGCAGAGCCACAGTTGAGGCTCTTCTTGTGTCCTTACCTCCTGCCTGAACTATTCCAATGACTTTCAAAGTCATTGCCACTCATTCATCTTCCATGCTGCTGCCATGGCATTCCCAAACCCAGATCTGCTGATTTAACTGCCCTGTTAGAGAAAACTCTCTATCATCCTTAGGCCCCTCAGCCAGTGGCATGGTGGCACAAAGTCCACCATGACCTAGCTCTTGATGGCTTCTCCTTTTTCCCTTCTCTGGCCCTAGGCTTTAGCTTCACCGTGTTATTACCTACATTACTTTAGTTCCCACACACTTCTTCATCCTTGCTCATGCTGTTTCTTCTACGTGGACTGTCCTTCTCTAATGCCTAAATGTTTTTCTCTCTTTCCTGCCTGATAGTAGGTATGTAGCCCCTTCTCATCTTTAAGGCTTAGATCCTAGGAAAACTTCTCTTGGTGAACCACCAGGTGGTTTACATTCTCTCTTGGGCCTCTAGGTACCTTGTGTCCCCTTCTGTTGAAGCACTTAACACTAATACACTAGGTAGGAATGCTTTGTTCACAGATCTACCTCTTCACACCAGTAGTTACTATGTTTTATTATTTATCTCAGTGTCCCCATTTTGGGCCTGGTATGGAACAGATGCAAGGTAAATTTCTTTTGAGTGGAAGGATGGATGGAAGAATTAAAAATAGTTTCCTCCAGGGATATATCATATCCTTAGTTGTTTAGAGTACATCTGGACTGTTGAATTGTTTTTAGAAGTTGGTCTGCCTCTTTTATTCCTTGAAGCCTTTTGGGCATATTAAATTTATCTTTACTCTGTGAAAGCTGCAAAGACCCTAAGTCCTGAAGAATTATTCAGGACAAGACTAGGCAGGTTTTACATCTGGGTTGGGTTTGGCTCAGGGTCTGGTTTGATGAGGAATCTGGGATGTGCCCTAGATTGGCCAAGTGAGGTGAAGCAGGAGCTAGGGATGGTTCTCAGGGATGCCACAGTGGCCAGGAGAATGAGATATGGAAAGAAAAAGGCAAAAATGCAAAGAGAGCCCCGGAGCAGTTAGAGCCTAGAGACATGGAGGTCCAGATCAATGGATGGTCAGAGTGATACAGGATGAGAATCCGGGTCAAGTGATGTCTGGAAATGCAGCTAGATGGGGAGATCTATTTGAAGGGAGCCAATGTGGCCAAATCATCTAACTTCTCCATACCTTCCTTTCTTTACCTATAAAAAGGGAGGAATGTGACATTTAGCTAGTAGGATTGTTGTAAGGATTAAGTGCATAAATAGCTCTTAGAAGAAGGCCTGCTACAGAGTGAACATTCACTATCTTCATGGTCACATTACTGTGTATTAGTATTAATGCAAGGTCCTAAGGATGCCAGTTCCTGGGGGACAAGTCAAGAGGTCTAACAGGTTAAAGTGAGATAGAAGCCTACCCTTCAGGACCCAATTCAGGCACAAGGAAAAGACAGAGGCCTGATACTAGACCTGAGGCACAAAGTTAGGATTGGGTCTGGGGAATATGGCAAAAGGGCTGTTCTGTTGAAAAAAGCAAAGCAAAACAAAACAAGAGAACACAAAAGACCTTTTATTGAAGTCTGCTTCAACCTCCAAATCCCCTTAAATCTCCAAATTCCCTTAAAAAGGTATTGGTAAAAGCATATAAAATTACTGTTTGTATGAATCAATAATGGTGAAATATTGCTGATTTCATATAGTTTAACCTCATACATCACACGGTATACCTGAATAGTTTGGAGTATGATTTCTAGAGTCTCCTATTTCCTAGCTGTGTGACTTCAGGCAAGTTATTTACCCTTAATGCCTCAGTTTCCCCATTTGTAAAAATGAGGAAAATAATATATATTACGCCTTCACTGGGTTATTGTGAGGATTAAGGAGAGTCAGAGGAGTACTGTGAAGATTCAATCTGCTTAGAAATGTGAACTATTGTAAAATAACTTGTTATACAACAGACACAAGGAAACTTTTGGAGTTTACCCCCTAGATTTTGGTAGTGATAATGTGAGTGTACACATATGTCCAAACTCACCAAATTGTAGGCATTAGTTATGTGCAGTTTTTTGTGTGTTTGTATAGCAATTACAGCCTAATAAATATGGAAAAATCAAAAGAATAACTTGTTTAGAAATGTGCATGGCACATAGTAAGTGTTCAATAATATTATTAGTCCAGATTCCAGAAAACAGTGCCATGTATACGATAGGTAGTCAATAAAAATACACCAATGAA
>PISX010008151.1:0-84240 GCA_004024625.1 Mellivora capensis | reverse complement strand
ACGTGACGTGACTCAAGCTGTATCAAGCTTCCGTTGATGCACGAAGGCCCTGTACATACACAAAGGTTCCAGTCATGTTTATGTGTATCTGTAAATAGATTTGCCTCACGTAATTCGGTGATTCTGGTTCACTTTCTAGTCACAACAGCAATTTGTTTCTTTATGTCAAATGGTTAAGTGGTTTGAGACGTGCTCTTGCTCTCAACTGCTAAGCAACTTTTCATGTTAAAACAAACCCGACACCGTAGCCTTATGAAAGAGCCCAACATGGGACCCCTGTGTGGCTTGGTTGGCTAAGCATCTGCCTTGGGTACAGGTCACGATCCTGGAATCCCAGGAATGAGCCACACATCGGGCTCCCTGCTCATTGGGGAGCCTTCTTCTTCCCCTTCCTCTACCTCTCTGCCTGCTCGTGCTCTCACACTTTTTCAAATATACAAATAAAAAAAATTTTTCAAAAAAAATTAAAATACCTCAATACAAACCATGTGATATCCTCTCAAGTCATTAATGTCACCCCTAAGGTTTTTTAACGTAAACATGGCTGGGTCTCAGCTTCCTGAATCATTAAGTAGACAAAACTACCAGAGTTGTTTTTGACATTACAAAAAGCGTAAATGCTCTTTGTAAAGAGATATGAATTATGGATTTCATATCTTTGGATAAATGAAGCAGTTTACTACTTAAGCCACATGAAGTTTAGAAGATGAAAAAAGACTGAGACAACTATTTCCAATAGCAGTGAATCTGTGCAATTCTTAAAAGTTTAGAACAGACCCCAGTCAATCCTGGAGCAAGCCAGGTCCCCTTATTCAAGGATGTTTTTTGATAGAGTACTGTAAATGTATTTTCTCAGCATCCTTTCCCTAGCTTATTTTAAGAGTACACTACATATAAAATACAAAACATGTTCACGGAAGATTACTGGTAAGGCTTCTAGTCAAGGAGACGGTGTTACAACAGTGTTGTGTGCTTATAGTTATGTGAAACTCTATAAATAGGACCATGAGAGACTATGGACTCTGAAAAACAACCTGAGGGGTATTGAAGGGGCTGGGGGTGGGAGGTTAGGGGAGCCAGGTGGTGGGTATTAGGGAGGGCACGCATTGCATGGAGCACTGGGTTTGGTGCAAAAACAATGAATACTGTTACGCTGAAAAGAAATTAAAAAATAAATAAATTAATTAATTTTTAAAAAAGAGGTATGGTTAACACAGATTAGTTTCAGGTATACAACATAGCCTATATGTTATGCCATGGGCATCACAGGTCTATCTACCATCTGCCACCATATGACACTCACTAACGATATTCCCTACAGGCTATACTTTTTTTTTTTTTAAGATTTTATTTATTTGAGAAAGAGTGGAGGAGGGAGCAGTAGACTCCCTGCTGAGCAGGCAGCCCAATGGGGGTTTGATCTGGGGACCCCAGGATCATGATCTGAGCTGAAGGCAGATACTTAAATGAGCTGCCCAGGTCGCCTTATGCTATAGCTTGTGTTCTGTGACTTACTCATTCCATACCTGGAAGCTTGTATTACTCACCTCCCGCCCCCAACCACCTTCCCTCTGGCAATCATCAGGCCTCTGTATTTACAGGTCTAGCTCTGCCTTTTGCTTATACAACTGTTTTGGTTTCTAGTTCCAGTGAAATTCTAGGGTATCTGTCTTTCTCGTTTCACTTAGCATTGTACTATCTAGAAACATGGAGGTTATAGCAAAGAGCAAGATCTCTCTCTCTCCTTTTTTTATGCTTGAGTAATGTTCCATCATGAGTGTGTATAAGTCTTCTTTATCTATTCATTTATGGATGAACACCTGGATTGTTTCCACAATTTGGTGATGATAAATATTTGTAATCAACAGAGGTGACTGTATCTTCTGAAATTAGTGCTTTTGTTTTTGTTGCATAAATACCCAATAGTGGAATTACATAGCTCACATGATATTTTCATTTTTAACTTTTTGAGGGAACACTATACTGTTTTTCAGAATGGCAGCACCAGCTGGCATTCCCACCAACACTGTAAGAGGGTTCCCCTTTCTCTACATCCTCATCAATATCTCTTCTTTCTTGTGTTGGTGATTAGCCATTATGGCGGCTGTGATGTGACCTCTCTTTGTGGTTTTCATTTGCATTTCCCTGATGATGACAAATCTTGGCATCTTTTCAGATTGGCCATTTGTATATTTTCTCTGGAGAAATATCTGTTCAAGTCTTCTGCTCATTTATAGTTGGATCTTTTTTGGTATTGTATTAATGTATGTATTTTGAATATTCACCTCTTATCAGGTATATCATTTATAAGTATCTTCTCCCATTCAGTACCTTGCCTTTTTGGTTTGTTGGTGGTTTCCTTGGTTGTGCAAAAGTTTTTTTATTTTGGTGTAGTCCCAAGAGTTTATTTTTCCTTTGTTTGCCTTGTCTAAGGGACACATCTAGAAAATGTAGCTACAGCCACTTTCAGACACCTCACTGCCTATGCTGTTTTAGGATTTTTATGATTTTGGGTCCCACATTTAGGTCCTTCATCCATTTTGAGTTTGTGTATGGTATAAGAAAGTGGCCCAGTTTTATTCCTTTGCATGTTGCTGGCCAGTTTTCCCAGCACTATTTGCTGAGGAAACTTTTCTCCAATGCATATTCCTGCCTCCTTTCTCACAGACTAATAGATCGTATAACCATGGATTTATATCTGGACTCTCTTCTATTCATTGATTTATAGGTCAATTTCTGTTCCAGTACCATGTTGTTTTGATTATTATAGCTTTCTAGTGTATCCTGAAATCTGGGAGTACCACACATGCAGCTTTGTTCTTTCTCAAAATCACTTTGGTTATTTGGGGTGTTTTGTGATTCCATACAAATTTTATGATTATTCTACTTCTGTGAAAAATACTGTTGGTTTTTTTTATTCAAAAAAAATTTTTATTTCTTTTCAGCGTAACAGAATTCATAGTTTTTGCACCACACCCAGTGCTCCATGCAATACGTGCCCTCCACAATACCCACCACCAGGCTCCCCCAACCTCCCACTCCCCACTCCTTCAAAACCCTCAGGTTGTTTTTCAGCATCCATAGTAAAATACTGTTCGTTTTGATAGGGAACGCACTGAATCTAGATTGCTTTGGGTAATACGGACATTTTAATGTTTCCAATCCATGAACATGGAATGTCTTCCATTTGTGTCATCCATTGTCCAAATGTCTTCCATTTGTGTCATCTTCAATTTCTTTCATCAATGTCTTATACTTTTCAAGTATAAGTATTGGTTTATTCCTAAGCATTTTATTCTTGAGCAATTGTAAATTTCTCTTTACTTAAATCGTAAATTTCTCTGTACTTCATTACTACTATATAGAAACACAACCAATTTTTATATATTTGTTGTAAATAATTTTTTTGGTGGAGTATCTAGGATTTTCTGTGGATAGTTTGTCATCTGTAAATAGTGACCGTATCACTTCTTTACCGATTTGGAATTCCTTGCCTGACTGCTGTGCTAGGACTGCCAGTACTATATTAAATAAAAGTAGTGAAAGTGGACATCCTTGTCTTCTTCTTGATCTTAAAGGAAAAAAACTCTGATTTTCACCACCGAGTACATGATATTACCTTTGAATCTGTCACATGGCCTTTATTTACTTATTTATTTATTTATTTAGTTATTTATTTTTATTTCATTTCTTTTCAGCGTAACAGAATCCATAGTTTTACACCACACCCAGTGCTCCATGCAATGCGTGCCCTCCATAATACCCACCACCTGGCTCCCCCAACCTTCCATCCCCCGCCCCTTCAAAACCCTCAGGTTGTTTCTCAGAGTCCATAGTCTCTCATGGTTCATCTCCCCTGCCCAATTTCCCTCAACTCCCTTCTCCTCCTCACATGACCTTTATTATGTCAAGGTATGTTCCCTCTAAGCCATTTAGTTTTTATCATGAACAAATGTTGAATTTTGTCAAGTGCTTCTTGGATCTATTGAGAAAATCAAATGACTTTTATCCTTCATTTTGTTTATTGAACCATCTTGCATCCCCAGAATACATCCCACTTGATTGTGGTGAATGATTCTTTTAATGTATTGAATGTGGTTTGCTAGCATTTTGTTGAAGATTTTTGCATCTATGTTCATCAGGGATATTGGCCTGGGTTTTTTTGTTTTGTTTTGTGGTTTTTGTTTGTTTGTTTGTTTTCTTTCATTGCAGTGTCCTTGTCTAGTTTTCATATCAGGGTACCCTTGTAGATGTAGAATGTGTCTGGGAATTTTCCTTCTCCTTCTTTAAACTTCATGTTTAGCCTTCTTTCCTTTTTCTTCTTTAGACTTCATGTGTGAAGCCAAGGGGTCCTGGATTTTTGTTTGGGAGTTTTCTGATTACTGATATATTGGTATATGTTCAAATTTTCTATATTTTCCAGATTGTTTCAGAAGATTTTATGTTTCTAGGAATGTATCCATTTCTTCTAGACACTTCAACATATCCAGGTAAATTTTCTAAACACCACACAAAAAAGCCTATATACTCTAAGGCGTGTTCACACAGAAATAAGAATATACAACACTCTTACACTATTAAACATCAGTTAGATTTCAGTCACAAGCTGTTTCAACTGGTTCTCATCTATCTTTTTTAAAAGACAGTGAATTTCAATAGCTAGAATTATATAAAAAAGCTAGACACTCCTGGAAGGTGACAAGAAACACTTAGCTCTACCAACTGTATTATCCCCACAGTTTACATCTCAAAGATATACCTGGACAAGAAATGAGTCTAAAAGTTACAGAATATAGGGAAATAGAAGTGTTGCAAAAAGGAGTGATGAAGAACAACTCTTATAATGTTAAATTAAATGTGTGAAGATAGATCACATGGGACTTTGGGGAGGTTAATATGAGAAAGGGTAAATCCAGATTAAGACAGGTGAATGCAAACCAAAATAGAAATGATGAATCAGAGAATGAACACAAAATAATAATAAAATTCATAATCTAAGATTGGGTATTCTCTAGAAGACAGATTTCCACAGTCCATTACAAGGTAAATCAAGATCCTCCTGAACCTAGGCAACAATGCTGTTCCCTGCATGGCAGTCAGTTTTGAGAGAAAGGCTCTGCATTTTTCCATCATGGGAGAGAAGGCGGAGTATAAGAGAAACAGCCCAAGTTTCTGGAACACCCTTTCCATCTGTACAATAGATGGACTGGCTTTCTGCCTTCTCACTGAGGGCAGAAAGAGGTTATGCTTGCAAATGAAAGACTCGCAGAAGAGTTAAGATTACCCTAAAGCCAAATTATTAGGAAAATGCCAAACAATGATTTGGATGTAAGTGCAAATTTCAATTATGTGCTGTTGAGAAAGGAAATCCCCAAACAGCTCTTGAGTGAAGAGATGATCGGAGAGACTGTGCTTACTCAGGCTCTGCCAGGATCTTCCTATCGTGTCCCTGTCCCTCTTCCAGTTGGTGGTGGTGGTCTCTGGGTTGTGTGCCTGGACACAGAGTTAGATGCACTGTGTCTTCACAAGGCAGTCACCTTCAAAGCATCCAGGGAAGCTTTGGTCCATGACTTTGAGTCGTTACCAGGCTCAAAAGGCGTGAAGAGAGCAACGACACAGGCACAGACATCTTTGAATAAATGGATGGGCGGAGCTCAATGGTAAAACATGACAGAAAGGAATGAAGTGGAGCCTGAATGTATTTCAAATCCATCCATCTTTGACTCACTTTTGTTGAACCAAAACCAGTAACAATGTGTATA
Organism: Mellivora capensis; assembly: GCA_004024625.1. Taxonomy (NCBI): domain Eukaryota; kingdom Metazoa; phylum Chordata; class Mammalia; order Carnivora; family Mustelidae; genus Mellivora; species Mellivora capensis. The sequence continues at coordinate 78,478 of PISX010008151.1, read as the reverse complement.
AGTCCCTGCATGTACAGAGATGTATATAGCTGATCTCTATTTACATAGCATACTTTTTCTATCGACACACATGCATCTGAGATGCAGGATATCCAGAGATTAAGCATTTTCAGGTCAAAGGGAAGGGGCAGAAGTTCAAGGCCTTTTTCCTACAAGGACCCTCGCAGGACTTTCTACTACACCTCTTTAAACAAAACTTTGTAACATGGCTGTAAGTCAGGGAAGACAGTGTTTGCTGTAGTTTCTTTCAGAAAGGAAGTGAAAAGGGCTGGGGACTAGATTTTGGAAAGCCCTTCTACAGTGCCTGCCAAACATACTAGTTCAGCTTATATAATTTTATTTGCATGGTTTCATCCAATATAGTCTCAAGCATTATTATTTTTGGTTGCTTTGTGTGTGTGTGTGTGTGTGTGTGTGTGTGCAGAAATGCAGCCCTATGGCTTTACTGGAAGTTTCAGACCATAAATTCAGTAGAGTATTACTTTAGTAGAGTAGAGAAAATTCAGACTTTTTCAGCCTAAGTCTAGGCTACATATTACAGGACAATTTTCAGTAATTTTACTCATTTTCTGAAAGAAGCCTGAGACAGACTACCACATGCCTTGGTTATCCATCCATTATTTTATGGTATAAAGATTATTTTCCTTTAAAGACGAAATTATTGTAATTCTGAGACATGATAGAAAAACTCAGGTAAAACCTATTTTCAAGACCAAGGAAAATCAAAACATATAGCCTAAATAATTCATTTTCTAAAGTAGTTTGATATTTCAGATCAATAAAATTATACCAAATTTTGATACATGAAAGCTGAAAATACACTGTGAATTTAATGCATTGTTTCAAAAACCCCATACTTAAAGAATTGTGCTTTGGTCCTTTTTTTTTTCCCCATACTAAGTGATTGCTTTCACGTACATCCCAGCTGTGTCAATGACTGCCTGTGTATATTTTCCACAACCATCTTCAGACCTCAACTGCCAAGATTTAAGTGCATTGAGAATCACAGGAACTATGATTCCTACTCCCCAGTATTGGAAGGAGATTTTTCACCCTCCCTAATTTATTTGTGGAGAATTATTTGAATGGCAGAATTATGGAGGGAAAAAATAGAGCTCCACAGACACATTACAGTAAGTGATCACTGATTAATTTATCTTTGGTGATGATGCTGGTAAACAAGAATTTATGAACTTTCATATCTTGTTTGGAAAAGAGGGTGCCAGAAACTGGTGACCACAAATGTCCTTGCAAGCATTCTGGTCCTGGCTGTCCCACCTATGCATATGGTTTGGTGACTTAGCAGACCTTCCTTGAGCAACTGTGGTCTTGACATTTAGATGACTTTGTCCTTAGGATTCCAACAAAGTGCCAATGGAAAGGGTAAATGAGGATAGAGAAGTGGCCTCCAAGTAAAGTTTTCTTGCTACTGTTATTTTAATGGGATTTAAGAGCTACAAAGCGCTATGTGTGTTTACCCTACACAACAAAACTTTGAAATCCTCATCCCTCAAATGACTGACATCAAAACACCGTAAAACTTCTAGCCAACTCTAGAAGGATCAGTGGTGATTTACCTGAATTTCCTTGTTATCCTGGAAAGTGATTAACATCCTTCATAGGACTTAATACTCAGATTCCCTCTTTTCTATGTAGGACAAAGGTCACATAGAGACCCTCCAAATTCCTATGGTCTCAAATGATTATCTGAATTGTTTTCCCCAGTCATTGATGGAAACAAAATGCTTGTTAAACTTTGGTATAAATTCTTCGTCCTTCCCATAGCCATGACTCTGGTCCATCATCATTCCAAGCTAGCATACCTCCCCTCTTTAACTGCCCAGCCCTAGGGAATAGGCTGGTATTAGTAGGAAGCCTCCTTTGATCTACGTGTAGGATCAGCCACCATTGTATCCCACACCTCCCCATACCCAGTTTAGTCCTCTGTGTAAGAGAATAATTCCTTCCTACCCAACCTCTGAGATGCATACAGATGTCAGGGGGAGAAAGGGTTCATGTCCTACCTACTGCAACAGCCTATCTCAACAGTCCCCCTCCCCTTTCAATCATCTCCCATGAAACAGTTCACGTCCTTCTCCACTATGGCTTGCCCATGCCAACTCTTGGCCTGTCTCTTTCATTCCTATACCGTGTTGAGGACACACAATTTATAAGAAGACCAGTAGCACCTCAACATACTAGTTAGAGCTCTGTGCCACTGTTTTAGCTACGTTATAATTCTCCGCTGATAATCGACCCATCTTCTTTGGCTTAAGATGGACTTAGGGTAACTTGGTTTGCCCTCCTGCCTGAACAATGAAAGCAAGAAAGCAACAAAATACATCAAAGCCTGCATTTCAAGACCTACCCAGACAATCCTATGACATAGACAACCTCTCAGCTTTGGGTATAACCTGCAAGAAGATAAAATTGTTAAAGAAAAACCTCATGATCAGAAAACAGTAAACAGGGACGCCTGGGTGGCTCAGTTGGTTGAGCGGCTGCCTTCGGCTCAGGTCATGATCCCGGCATCCTGGGATCGAGTCCCACATCGGGCTCCTTGCTTGCCAGGGAGCCTGCTTCTCCCTCTGTCTGCCACTCTGTCTGTCTATGCTCTCTTTCTCTCTCTCTCTCTCTCTCTCCCTGACAAATAAATAAAATCTTAAAAAAAAATAAAAAATAAAGAAAACAGTAAACATGAAGTTTTTCAAGATCAAAAGAATTGGAAGAAGTTACTTAAAGATAAGAAGGGAAGAGAAGCAAAAGGAGACTCACAGTTAGCTTATGGGAGGACACGCAAAAAAGTAAACAAAGTTTGAAACTCTCAGGAAAGAAAACTAATTTTCCCAGGTACAGATACATTTTTTTCCAAGAAAAAATAAAGCTGAACCTACAGTAACCATTTTTATATAAAAATAAAATTGTTACTTTATGTATAAATTATATTGATATGTTTACTGTTAAGATGATATATTTGGGTATATATGTGATGTATATTTTATAATTTATAAATATGTGCTTATATGTACTTATATATATTATATATGTATGTATTTGTAATTTATAAATATATATTTATAAATGCATGTAAAGCTTAAATATAAGTTAAACTATAAACCCAAGTGTATATAAATCACATGTATTACCATATATATGTGTGTATATATTTATATATATATAAACATCTTTGGGGCACTTGGGTGGCTCAGTCAGTTAAGAATCTGACTTGGATCATGATCTCAGGGTCCTAGGTATGGAGACCCACATTAGGCTCTCTGCTCAGTGGGGAGTCTGCTTCTTCGTCTGACCCTCCCTCTGCTTACACATTCTCTCTCTCAAATAAACCTCTTAGAGACAGGTGAGCATTGTGGCCACCATCTCCCCATAAATCATCTAAGCAAAACACAGAGAAACTAGCAGGAAAAGTAACTTGTGAAAAATACTGTAACCAACCAACAGAAAAAGCCAAATAATTTACAACTGATGAAAATGTCCTTTAAAGACGCAGTGAGCTTTGAATTCACGGACATAACAAAATTTAAGCAAAGTGCACATAATGCACCTTTACATAATTTGGGGGTGTAAGTGGAGAAAGTAGAAGAGGTTTTAAAGTTACTAATTTCTTTTTTTATACTGGTGTAGAAAAGGGTCTAGTGTAAAAAAAAATACCAACTCATTCCGCATAAAGTCATGTCTGGAAATATTATGGATATGACTGGGCATTACAATCGCATCTCAAAGCCATGTCCTCAGAGTCCGAGTAGCTAGCTGGTCGTCTGACTTGGAAACGGTAGTTTTCAGCCACCTCCACTGGTTTTCCTTTCTGAAACATTTTTTGAAACATATTGGAAACATACTTAACCTTCTATTTTTGAAACATACTTAACCACGTGAGCCAAATCCTTAGGAAAAAAAAAATTGCATATACTCCCACCACCCCTCACCCACCAAGAGAGTCTCAAATAAAGCTGGAAAATGAGGAAAAGATCGTAATATTTAAAGTAACCCAAGACCGCATCAAAATTTGACGCTTCTTCAACAAATCAACTTGTAGACTCAAAACATCTAAGCCCCATCAGAGCTGATAATTAAAGGGCAAAGCCTTTGTGAAAATAGAAACAAAATTAGAACAAAGTGGCAAGAGCAGGCAAATTTGAATCCAAGAGAAATACCATTGAGTGGAAACCGTCAAGTGCAAAACCATCAGAGCAACAGAAACACCAAAGGACAGAGATCCAACTTCCCTGGGCATCCATGATGGTTTCCCATTTCTTTAATGTGCTGACAGGACCCTGAGTCGTAGAACACACAGTCTCCCTCCTCCTGGGGCACAGCAGTTTCCTGAGCCCTTTTTTTCTGCTGGTAGGTTTTACCGATGGGGCTCCTGTCTTGCTTTCAGGTTGGTATTCCCCATCAGGATTCCTGACCCCAAAGGCAGACCTTGTACAAGTATGCTTGGTGAATGGCACATGGGATTAGCAAGAGTTCCCAGGTTAGGCTGTAAGAGATGGGAGCCGACTCCAGAAATAGGTTTCCGAGACATTAAGACATGAAGTAAATACAAGATTCCTGTTGATTCCGGATAGGAGGGAGCAAAGATCCTTTTCTCTATGCCTGACACCAATACCCAGAATCAGGAGGAACCAGGGGTGCTGGGACAATCAAGACTCTGGGAGTTGCAAGGACGGATGTTGCTACAAATTTGGGAAATAACCCAGATGCATACAATGCGTCAAAATGACTACTGGCGGGAGTTTACTTTGGAACACAGCACTGCATTTTCTTTCTTCCCAGATTGCCTGATTATACCTTTTTAAAATTATCATGTGTATACCAGCATTGAAATACAGATGTTAATGCTTTGAATAAGTGCATATTCTATATCATTGTGTGCCTATGAGCCTACAATCTGCAGAGAAGCCACAGTGAAATTGTTGGGAACATAATTCACACTGTAGAGCTGTTGAGGAATTAGCAGGTCATAACCTTTTCTCTCAGAAATTTTTTTTCTTTTTTAAATCAAAGTAGCAGTCCTTGGAAGTAGTGCCTTCTGAGCATGATAAATGCTGCTGTTCAGGAGAGGCCAAGAACGCGAGGGTTCAGCAGGTGGGGCCGTCACGGAGGTACAAGGCTAAATTCTATATATTCTTCAGTGTGAACTCTCGGGAGAAAGGGTACAAACTCTTCATTTTTATTACCTATCATCATGGCATCTGTGGCCTGGGGCAGAAACACTGCTTAAGAAGATGAGTTTTACAATCAGAGAAAGAATTATCATATGATCTCTCTGTTATGAGGAATTGGAGAGGCAAAGTGGGGGGTTGTAGGGGGTGGGGAGGGAAAAATGAAACAAGATGGGATTGGGAGGTAGACAAACCATAAGAGATTCTTAATCTCAGGAAACAAACTGAGGGTTGCTGGAATGGAGGTGGGTGGGAAGGATGGGTTGGTGGGGTGATAGACACTGGGGAGGGTATGTGCTATGGTGAGTTCTGTGACGAGTGTAAGCCTGATGATTCACAGACCTGTACCCCTGGGGCAACTAATACATTATATGTTAATAAAAAAAAAAGATGACTTTGCAAACAAGTCCCAGGAAGAGATCTATAGCACATCGGCAATAGTGAATACTGTACATTTGAAACTTGCTAAATCTTAATAGTTCCCATCCCAAGGCAGGGGGGAGTGACTCCGTATGATAATGGATGTTAACCAAGCTTAGTCTGCCCACTTTGCAAGGTGTACCAGTGATGAACTCTGTTGGGCACCTGCAAACTCATGCTATGTGTCAACTAGGCTTCAATAGAAATACATAAATGAAACATGACTCTGGCTATGCATCGGTACAGTCTTGCAAAACAGAGAACCGGAAGGGCTCAGGGAGAGGGGGGCACCTTCTGAGGGAGAGGTGTCCCAGCACCTTCTTACGTGCTCAGGGAGAGGCTGAGTACACAAGTCATTAAGCACAGGGGTTTATGTGATGCTCACAACTGCAGACATGAACCAATGATCTCTTTTTTTACACAAGAGCAGGGAGTCCTGACAATCCTGCTCCTATGAGGTCTGATAAAATGGCAGGACTGAACCTGTGTGGGAGGGGGAATGATTCTCATTCCCGACCCCCACCCCAAATGTCCACACCCTAATCGCTGGAATCTGGGGATACCTAATGTTAAGTGACAAGATGAATTGGGCAAAGTGATTACATTCAGGGTCTTGGGATGAGTAGACTATCTTGGGTCATCCAGGGGGACCCAGTGTAATCACAGGCGTCCTTCACTGTAGAAGAGTGAGACCAAAGAACCATAGGTATGGGTTTGTGGGAAACACCTGACCAGCCATGGCTGCCTTCACAAATTGAAGGTGTCTGAGTGCCAAGGGACACTTTACATTGACTCCAGTGACAGTGTGTCAGATTTCTGACCACCAGACGTGTAAGAAAGTGAGTGTGGGTGGTTTGAAGCCCCTGTGGTTGTGGCACAAGCATACCTCGGGAGATCGTGTGGCTCAGTTCCAGACCACCATGATACGGCAAATATTACAGTAAAGCCAGTGCCTGGTGGCTCAGTGGGTTAAGCATCTACCTTCAGCTTAGATCATGATCTCAGGGTCCTGGGATCGAGCCCCACCATCAGTCTTCCTGCCTAGCAGGGTGTCTGCTTCTCCCTCTGCCACTTCCCCTACTTGTGCTCACTCACTGTCCTTCTCTCTCTCAAATCAATAGAATCATTTAAAAAATACTGCAATAAGGCCAAATTTCCCAGTACATATAAAAGCTTTGTTTATGCCATATGTAGTGTATTAAGTGTGTGATAGCCCTGTCTAAAAAAATACCATTACCTGAGTTTTCCCTGAATGCTAATAACAGGTCACCAAAACAAAAATACGAGAACGTCTAAAGAACTGTGAGAATTACCAAAAGGTGACCCAAAGACAGGACGTAAGCACATCCTGTTGGAAAAAATGGCACCAAAACTTCGACACGGGGTTGCTACAAAAGTTTGTAACAAAAAATAAAATAAAATAAAAAGGAAAAGAAAGAAAAAAAAAAAGGAAAGAAAAAACAAAGTATCTCTATTTGTGAAGTACCATAAGGCAAAGCACAGTAAAACACGGTATGCCTGTTTTGTTACGGCAGCCATCAGAAACTAATACAACCACACAAAGACATCCACATCCCGTGCAATTAGTCAGACGGGCTGGTGCCTCCAACAGACTTTGGTCAAAAAGTGGCCAGAGAGTGGAATCGAGAAACACCTGGGGAGCCCTGGGTCTGCGGGTTTGGGCAACTCCCGGCCTTTCTGTGTAGCGGAAAGAAGAGCCTCCTCACAGCACAGAGAGCGGAGCAATCCCCATGTCAACTACAACGTGGAGTCCTCAGAAGTCTGTAATGCCCAGAGGAAGGCTCCTTCCACACTGGGAGTGATGACGAAGGATTCTGAAATCCTTCAGGGCTGAGGGAGAGCAGGAACACATCAGTTGTTGAGAGCTAAGTTACATGCAAGAAGAGGTCACCACTCCACCCTTGTAAATCCAGGGGATTTTACCATGAACTAAGTGACAAGATGACCATGAAGCCACTGACCTGACCAAAAGACACGGCAGTCATCCATTCCATGGGGTACTGTTCAGTGATAAATGAGGGACTCATCATGCCCCAAGAAGACATGGAGACCATGAAGCCATTGTCCTGACCAAAAGACACGGGGGTCATCCATACAATGAGGTACTGTGCAGTGATAAACGAGGGAATCACCAAGCCCCAAGAAGACAAGAAGGAACCTTCGCAGCACATTGTTCCTGTCTGATTCCACCTGTAGGACATTCTGGAATGAGAACTGCAGACAGCTAACTAGGTTTGAGGGCTGGGGAGCTCTGAATAGGTGGCCCACAGGAGACACATGTGGGGTGGTCTATGTATGCTGTATGTATTCTGTATGACTCCATAACGGCAGATCAGGACCCTGGATGTTCACGGAAAATCACAGCATGTCCCAGCACAAAGACTGGATGGAAGACATGCAAATTCAAACCACACTAGGGACTGAGGGGACCCTGGAGTGAAATGCACAGTGTGACAGGAGAACATAAGAATAAGCACATACCGATGTGTGAAACCTCCTCCGTGAGGGGAGTGTGTGTGGGGGGCGGTGCTGACTACACATGGCATTGCTTCTGTGAGACTAGACACCAAGGAATGGTGCGTAAGCCCCATGCTCTGCTGGACAACACTCTTCCCACAGGTTCTGAGCGGATATGCACATATCCCGGGATGCATCGGTTACATACACACATAGCAGACGGTTGGTCAAGGGCCAGTTTTGGTCACTGCAGGAGTGGGAGTCAGCGGAGAAGCCACGCGGGATGCTGGAAAGATCCCAGCAGTAATGGGTTACAGCTGGAGACAGCAGCGGGAGCTCCCACATCAGGACATACAGAAATATGGACACACGGCTGCACACACATGAGTTGGTAGACACATGGACTTGCTCCCTCAGCTGAGAGGACCCTAAAGAAATAACACGCTGCCCAGAGCTTGGTTTCCAATGCCACCCTGTCCAATCAAAGGGACAACCAAGGCTCCTGGGAGAAATGGCAGGTTTTAGGACCGGGACAGCAAGTATATACGACTAGTCTGCAGTGCCAGGGAGGGCCAGCCCCGCAGGATCAGTGTACACACGTGTGTGCACACACAAGGACGGTGCGTAGCAGCAGTCGGGAAAGCAATGTGGACGTCCTTACTGGCAGGAAGACACATCTCCTTACCTGGAAATTACACGTCATAAGTGTAATGGCTACATCCGTTCCCATGCCCATGCAAGGAAGACGGTTGGGGACAGTCATCCTTGTACTGGTTTTAGGAGAGAATATTGCAAAAGAAATCCACGTTTTTATGAAGGATGGGGCAGACGGTTGCTGGGAGTGCCATGAAATGTTTTACAACAGATAACGTTGAACCAGGTCCAAGTGTACCCTGTCACTGAGTGGAAATGTGAAACGGAAGATGATGGTCAACAGAATTCTGCCGTTACAGGGGAATGTGTGCTCACTCGGTAGATAAAAATGCACAGGGGCACCTGGGAGGCTCTGGCATTAAGCATCTGCCTTTGGCTCGGGTCATGATCCTGGGGTCCTGGGATTGAGCCCGTGTTGGGGGGGGTCTCTGCTCAGTGGGGAGTCTGCCTCTCTGTCTCCATTAATTCCTCCTCCCACTCATGCTCTGTCTCAAATAAAGAAAATATTTGAAAATAATAATAAATCATAATGCACACACATAGAGGCACTGGGTAGCTCAGCTCGTTGAGCATCTGACTCTTGGTTTCAGCTCAGGTCAGGATCTCAGGGTCCTGGGACTGAGCCATGCATAGAGCCTGCCTCAGAGTCGCTCTTTCCCCTCCCCTCTACCTCCCTCCCATGCTCACTCGCTCTCTCAATACATAAATCTAAAGAAAACGCACACATAATTACGTAGCAACTGCTAGTAAATGGTTACCTCTGGGAAGTGCGGAAAACAGTTCGTTGATTTCTATTTTGTTTCTTAAATGCTTTGGAAAATGTATAGCAAAGTGTCTCCTCACCAAGCTGCTCGCCAGGGGGGCATTTTTAGATTTTAAAATTTTACGTGGTTAAGATATTTTCTAGATTAAATGTTTTAATGGACAGAGAGGGAACTGGGCACAGGGTGAGGAGTGGCGATACATACAGTGTTGGAGAGGAAGGTGCACCTGTGCATGAAGCTCTCTCAAGGACGTAGGCAAAGTAGCCAAGTTTGGGTTTATTCTGCAGCTGGAGGTAGTGATTTGTAAATGCTCGATTTTTTGGTTTTTTTTTTTTTTAAAGGTTTTATTTATTTGACGGAGATCACAAGCAGGCAAAGAAGCAGACAGAGAGAGAGAGGAGGAAGCAGGTTCCCCGCTGAGCAGAGAGCCCGACATGGGGCTCGATCCCAGGACCCTGAGATCATGACCTGAGCCGAAGGCAGAAGCTTTAACCCACTGAGCCACCCAGGCGCCCCTGTAAATGCTCATTTAATAGAAGAGACGAGGGAGTGAAAACACACACACACACGCAAGGTCCGGGGACAGGATCAATGAGCATAACCACAATGGCAAGAAATTCAAGAGAATGGCTCCAATCACTTCAAAAGAACCATGAAAAGACGGTATCTGATGGGGTTTGCCGAGGATCCTGGAAGTCTCGGCACGCTTGCTACAGGAACATCCGCTAAATCATCCACTTTTTTTTTGTTTGTTTTGTTTCTAATAGTGTAATAGTCTGCTTCTTTTTCAGTTAAAGATTTTCTGTAAGAGTTTATGGGAACATCTAGAAGACATTATAGGAAAGTTTAATCAGGTGTTTTAAGCAGAATAGCATAGAAGATAGTTGCAATAATAAAAAATACTATATGTTACTGAGGGTTAGAGGAGGTAAGGCAGTGGGGCAGCAAACAGTCATCTTATGTCACACAATTATGTTTCCTCTGTTGTTCTAACACAGTATTTTACATTTTCCACGTCTCTCTGGAGAATGTCACTTCAAAGTTATCTGGCTGACTTCCACTTTTTATATCTCACATATACACAATAAATATAATTAGCCCAAGACAAAAATCTCAGATGAGATTAGCTGCCGTGAACTTGACAAAAGTAACCTATGACCATTTAGATATTTATCAATTAAATGGACTCCTTCATCGTCCTCCCATACACCGGTAGAAGCCAACGGTGCCAACTGACAAAAGAATCTCTTTTGCTGCTATTTTTAAATGCTCCTGCTTGGGACCTGGGGCTGTTTCAAAGCATAAACTTCCCCTAAATAGTATAGCTCTTGGCCCCTGCACAAACTTCATACAGGATAGCTCGTCTTATGCTGCTCACGTGGTTGGTTTTTTGTTTGTTTTACAAGCTGACGGTTTATGGCGAACGCTGCGTCAAATCAGTGTATGGGCTCGCTTTTCTTTTCTTTCAATATTTTATTTATTTATTTGACAGAGAGATCACAAGTAGGCAGAGAGAGAGAGAGGAAGAAGCAGGCTTCCTGCAGAGCACAGAGTCCGATGTGGGGCTCGATCCCAGGACCCTGAGATCATGACCTGAGCCGAAGGCAGAGGCTTAACCCACGGAGCCACCCAGGAGCCCTGGGCTCACTTTTCTAACACCGACTGATCACTTTGGGTCTGTGTGTCACCTTTTGGGAATTCTCATAATATTTCACACTTTTTCACTGTTGCATTTGTGGTGTTCACGAGTGATCTGTTGCTTAAAAGCCCAGATGATGGTTAGCATTTTCTTTTTTTTTTTTTTTTTTTAGCAATAAGACATTTTTTCATTAAGTCACCACCCGTGTATTTTTTTTTTTTTTTTGAGATATAATGCTATTGCACCCTTCATGGAGTACGTAACTTTGGGAAAACAAAACATTCCTCTGACGGGCTTCTGCTGGCATGTCCACTGCATTGTGGTGGTCTGGATCGGAGCCCGCTCGGTCTCCGAGGCATGCATGGGTGAATAAAGGATGCTGGGAAGGCCGATCACAATTACCACACCCTGCGTGGTTGCCAAAACCGCCCTCTGCAACGGACCTATTAAAGGAAGAGCGGCATCTTGTCTTCACAAATGGGAAATGCCTCTAGAGAACTCCTTTTTTTTTTTTTTTAACCCTGGTTTTTCCTGCTGTTTTCACTGTGACCCAGGAAATCACTGAAATCAGTATTCATGTCTAAATGTAGAAACACCCAGAGCCTCAGTTTCTTTGTCTGTGAAATGGGTAACAATGACACCCGGTCCACTGGGTGAACGTGCGACAAGCCCTAGAGCACCTAGAGGATGCTCAGAATTCAGTAAGAAGCCAAAGGCGGGCGTCCATGCCTTCTGGACTGGTAATAATTTGGGGCTTCATGAGATTTTTTTTTCGATAGCCCTATTTCCTATTTCTCTATTTCCTATTTTTCTGTCGTCGAGGGTCAGAACCACTGGGGAGTCGGTTTCTCCGCCTGTGGTCGACGGAGAGCGGCGGACAGGGAAGCAGGCTTGGAACGGACCACGGTTTGGGAGGACGCGGCGGAATATCTGTGTCCCCGTCCTTCACCAGGCTTTAGGATATGCGACACGTACCCCTTATATTAAACATCATAAATTGTATTATGGATTAACTGCCATGAAAGCGTTTAATAAAGCCAATGCACGAGAAAGGCCTAACAGTGTCTGGGAAAACACAAGAAAGTCGCCAATAAGGAATGAAGTGGGCCGTGTCTTCTGCTGCCTGAACACGGCTCATCAACCGGTTGGAAAATTTCTGACGGCCGCAAGAAAATTATCTCAATAATTTTAATATTTTTAATTATCTCAATTAAACCTAGGAAGCCGGCTATGTGATACTCTGTTAGAACCGTGTGGGGTTACAGTTCTGGGCTGGAACTTTGGTATTTCTGCTCTGATGCAAGTTAGAGTCTGGACCATCTATTTATGGGTCATACTGGGGCCTTTTCATCAGGGAAAAGTGCATCTTCAAGACCCCGTGGGCCCAAACCAGTTCCATTACCTTAGTAAGTCTCGGAAATTTATTGTGAGGACAGGAACTGTCATAAAACGGTGCCATGCAGTTGGAACGTGGAAAAAGGAATAAGTTATTGTCTTACAACAAAAGGTAAAAAGGAGATGCATGAGGTTGAGCTAACTTGTTTCTCCATATACGTCCTTCATGGGGTTACTGTATCTCTTCAGCCCGATTATCATTCTTTGTTGCCGACTCTGGGGTGGTCTAGCTCCTTGTCTCGAATTGTGTCGTGTTGACGTCATCCCTACTTACGAAGACGTCTGCCCGAGCATATTCTCTGAGTCCGTTTCTCACATGTCCTGCATTCTGAAAGTAGGCTTACGTGAAATGATGGCAGAGACATGATCGGGCTATTTCAGAAGCGGTTATGCAAGAGTATTTTAACAGACAGCGGTACGAGCTGACCTGCAGAGGGCAGTTAATGTAAGAGTCACGACAGAGCATGACCACGTTTACAATCCTGAAGACGAGCACACCCGTACGAGGTTGGTCTGCAGACCTAATCTAGCCAAATAGAAACGCTTCACGCTCGTGCAATGTGCTTAAATCAAGAAGCCACCTGCAGAATATCGTCCGCATTTCCTCCGAACGCATGGAAACGGAGTTAAAACGCGGCCAATCGTGACCTGAGAATTCAAATATTCTCAGATGACGAGAAAACAGCATGGTCAGGAGAAGCTGCATGCGGAGGTCTTGGGTGACCATTTGCTATTTATTCCACTGGCTCTAACATCATGTTTCTCCTCTTCTGAGAAAGTGGAGAACTTTGCAGCTTTAAAGGTAAATTACAAGGTGCGTCGATTGTAAACTCTAAGTCCGGGAAAATTCTCGCTCTGTGCACGCACATGCGTACATGCCATATAAGGACGGATGCGTGAAGCGTGTGACCCAGCCTCCTTTTTCCTTTTTGGTGGATGACAGACATGGTGATTTCTCTGATTTGTATCACCATAGACGCCTGACGTCAAATTCGAGACCCTGTTTTCACGGCCATTAAAGCGATTTATACAACAATACCAGGAGGGTGTGGACGCTTTGGGGCCAACTAATAAACGTGACTTTGATGAGCCTGGGGGTGCTTTCCACAGGTGGCTGCCCGTGGCGTTTGGGGGAAGCTGGTCCCAGCAGGTGGGAATTCACGTCTCTGCCACGTTTCTGAGGGAGAGTTCTTCTGCCCCATTTCATCCCTCAAGCACCTGATTCCATGTTCTGTCGACGAGCACGTCCAATGTGTCTCAACTTGTATCCGGTGCGGTATTCAGTTTAGTTGAAAAATCAGGAGATGCCTGTGGGATCCCATCTGCCTATGGGGTGCCTCGTTCCATGGAGTAGGGGATTTGGTTTTTTTCCTTCTATGTGTCTATAAACAGGGACTCTACACGCTCGATGCACTCTCCAGTTTGCATCTTTGCCGACATAATTGTTCTTTCTTTGTTGTATCTACTTATATTTAAAAGTAAACTGGAAATAAAGCTTTGCTTGATCTTCAAAAAAAAAAAAATAAAAGTAAACTGGATGGTTTCTGACCCACAAGAATAAAACTGTGTTGGCATCATCTACTAAACGTTTGTGGATCCTACGGTAAAAAAGCAGGAAGATAGGACACGTGCCAAGAAAGCAAACTGGGCAATTCTTTTTTTAAAATTATTTTTATTTTTTTAAAGATTTTATTTATTTGACAGACAGAGATCACAAGTAGGCAGAGAGGCAGGCAGAGAGAGAGGGGGAAGCAGGCTCCCCGTTGAGCAGAGAGCCCCATGCGGGGCTCGATCCCAGGACCCTGAGATCATGACCTGAGCTGAAGGCAGAGGCTTTAACCCACTGAGCCACCCAGGCGCCCCAAACTGGGCAATTCTTGCACGCCAACCAAATGTGCGGGAGCTACCCTGTCGCAGGGACGCAGGGAGGTCCTGAAAACAACATCTGAAGAAGTTATTAGGGAAAATCTCGGGGCACTAGTTAGATGTTCCAGCTGTGAGATCATGCCGTAGGGTTCACGTGACGAATTCAAACCGGGGGTTGTTTGCTCATGTTTGTGTGGGTTTTGGTCGAATGTGTGTCCAGGCCACTCTTCATGCGACTCTCACTAACACGTGGGGCCTGAATCTTCACCATCGTGTGTTTTTTAGGCGGTGTGGCAACCCAGAACGCCACTTGGGAGCTTCCCACCATGTGCACTCGCGTCCCCGAAACAGAGTCCAGGACCCCTGACCGGACCCATCTCCCTCCTGTCGACTTTTGACCTTCTTGTACTGCGCAGCCAGAGCCTGGCATCTTCTCGTCACTGCCCGCTCTCCCTTGAGAACTTCTGTTCCTCCACAGCCGTGGGACCAGGATGGGAACACACTCCCTCAAAGAACGTGCACCCCGGAGCTGAACTGGGTTTGCTACTGGCCTCGCTCTAGGGCTCCCTGGGCCATCCTCCGTCTGGTTTCTCAAGCCTCCCAGAGGGATGCATCGTTCTCCTTCCTCCGTAATCGCGTTGAACCCTCTGGTTGCATTTCCCAGAGCCCCCTCAGGCAGTCCTTGTCCCTACTCAGCACGGTGCCTCCTGCATCATCGTGGTGACAGCCGATTCTGGATGCTCCTGACCTCATGCCGGATATCCACATTCTGGATTTCCACACACTGACCCCGCACTTGCCTGAACGTCGTACGGCCCCTCATTTTTCTCCCTCCCCCCGATTCCCTGCATGTTGTGATTTCGAACACGCAGCAATCCTGCACCAACTCGGAAAGTCCCTCCCCAAGGATCACCGTCAGTCACTCCCCTCCCCGGCACGTCCAATCCACCGAACCCACCAAATGTTCACTGAAACTCGCCTTCCTTTTCCTGTTTCCGCACATAAACCCCATGTCACGCTAATGTCCTGCAGTCCTGGCGTCGGTCTCGTTTTGTTGGACGAGCTTGGGAAATGCACTGGTCGAATACACCCGGCTCTACCTGCCCCCTCCCCGCCTTAGGCGCCCTAGAACATAAGTAACTACATCTACGGCTCACACTTCTTGTGTTGTGCTGGAGGATTCCAAGGGCGGCCTCCAGGCACTCCTAGGAGGCTTCTCCAGGCTATTAAGCACTGTTTACCTGCCCTGGATAGAGATTTCTGCAGTTTCCTCTGCTGGATCCCAGCGTCTCCCAGGTCGGCTGATGCGTTTGCGTGCCAGCAAGGAGACCGAGGCCCCCACGGGGTTCCCCCTGCGTGTCCTCCAACCCGCCCAGTTCTGCACCCTCGCACTGTGCCTCGTGGCTGGTCCATGCTGATGGAGGCCAGACACCGTCTTCTTTCCAAACACAGGCCGTCCACGCCGTGCCACGGCTCCCGTGCTTCCAGCCTTCTCAACGACACAAGCACTGCATTGACCCCCACGGGTATCCTTCCCATTCACCAAAGCATGGACCATTTTCCCACCTGCAGAAGTAATCTGCTCTAGACCCCCCTCCCCAAAAGGTTCACAGCCCTTACCTGCACCTCCCGTGTGCAGCAAAAGGTCCCCCTCACCGTGCCCCTGTCTTGCACCAGCTCATGGTCTTTGAAAGATTCCCCAGGCAGGGACCTGCTGCTCTCACCCCCAGAGCTTATTCTCCTAAAGGTCACTAGTAGCCTCATGCAGCCGAATCCAATGTTCGTTTCTCAGTGTCTGCCTGCAAACACGTCCCCTCTTTTGTAACTGGGCCTTGAGGACAACGGCTCCTTTGCTGGGTCGTGGAAGCTGCTCATGATGTGTTTCCCGGCCTCGCAGGCCAGCGGCTGTTTCGGACACCCTGTATTGCTTGCGTCTCTCCTCCCTGACCTGTGAGTCTCCCCAGGTTCCAGGACCCTGTCTCGGGGCACCTGTGCCCTCTGCAGGCCATCATTCTTCCCGCAATCACAGAGCCCCAGCCACGGAATGCCACACTTTTTGTCTCTAACTCCTCCCTGCCAAAGCCCAGGCTCTCAGAACGCAGCCATGGGATTTACAACTGTTCCATTCAGCCCTGTTCTCCCCACCTCCGGAAAAAACAACAACAACAAAAAAGGTGCTTTGCGGCATTTTCATTGTTTTCCAGGGGAAATACGTTCTTGCTTCTCTCTCGCGTTATTCTTGGATCCATGAGCTCATGCCAGTTCTACTTCTCAATTTCAAACGTGTCAGCTGTCCTAGTTGGGTCTGTGTGTGCCTCCCGACAAGCACACGCTGCGTCATGTTGTTCCTTTGAAAGTGACTGAAACGTGTCTACAGCCCAGCATCTGGTCTCTGCTCTGGTGGGGGCTTCCTGGGTCCTGCTAGAGGATGCGTTTGCTGAAACCGCAGGGATAAGCCAAGTGACCGTGCGGCTGGCTTGACAGTAGTGTTTCAGGAGCTTACTTGGTGTCGCGAAAACGGAACAGGCAGGAAAGGAGCCAAGTCTTTGAGGAGACTGGTCCTCTCTCCCTGCAAAGACTCAGAAGTCGGGTCCGCTGGAGCTTGAAAGTCCTCCCATCGTCGTCTGTGACAGACGTACACTGTCGTGCCTTTTCTCCTACATTTCCACGCAGTCCATGTCTCCAGCCCGTTTTACTCCTATCCCCCTAGCTAAGGGGCCGTTTCAACAGATACTCGTGTCTCTTGGAATGTCCACCCTTTGGGGCAACTGGTCTACTTAGATGGCTCAGATGAGGTATTCTCAAAACACCCAATGTCTTTATGGTCATTTTTCTAAATCTATCTTTTCAAGCCCCTCATTCATGGACGCTCTTGTCCAATAATGGTACATTTTTATTTAATCACCTGCAATACTCACGTTATCATTATTTTTCTCCCATTCCCGTAACTTTAATCAGGTTTAAGCTCTGTAGGGCAGAGACTAGCATTTCTTGTAGCCGTGAATCCTAGCACGGCATGATGACCGGTGAAGGGTGCTTTTACTGGACACATTGGGAGAACCGTGGGTATGTGGAACATCTTCATTAGAGACAGCCCAAGGTACGGTGCAGTCTTCCATTTTATACATATTTATTGAGCATCTACAATGCATCTGCTGCCTCTCCAGTTGTCTCTGGCTGTGACACGACCCCAAGAAAGATAAAGCAAGCGACAGGAATGGGGAGGACACAAGGACGGTCGGTTTAAATTCAGTCGTCACGTCCTCTTACGCACATCTGCAAACCATATCTGTAAATATTAGGCACAGCTATCCGTCACACATGGCATCATAACCACTCGGACAGCTACTGCAGAAGCAAAGCAGCTCTAGGAACGACGCCGCAGTGGTTCAGAGCCGGGAGAGTAGGAGTGAGGAGACAAAAATGCAGTTGCATGGGAAGAGGAATGAGTCTATCCCCGGGGAAGCAGCTTGCCCTGGGAAGGGGCCTCTGATCCTTTCCCCACACCTGGGATTTCATCGCCCACGGACCCAACCGTCCTATGCCCCACAAGCTTGGATTTTCACCACTGCTGAACATCTGGGATGATTCACGTCTAAGTCACGCTTGTTGATGTGGAAACAATTTGGGATATTAAACACCAGCACCCACGAGTGTTTGTGTAAAGAGCCGTGAGATATGACATCACGCGCCGCGTGCGTGCTGCGAGTGTGCGTGGTCTTCTGCGGCGAGGAGCGACCATATGTATTTACCTGAGTGCCTCGCCTGACGCGCCATCTTCTTTAAGCACCGGAAACTGATATGCATTGACAACTCTGTCTACGTCCCCATTATTCAGGAGACGGTGTCAGGACGCGGGAGCCAGGAGGATTCTGCATCCAGGCAGAATCCATTATTTCCTGAACGCTATTACTCTATGCCTCACAGTTATGATACAGTGTAGCAAGCCTTCAGGACACAGAAGTTTTATTATTTTAGATAATGAAACTGTAACCACCTTTCAGGAGGTCTCTATCCAGAAGGCTTGTTACACCGCCTATCAGGGTGGGAGACTTGACAAAACAGGGAAACTTCCAGCGATTTGTAATAAAAGGCAGATGAAATTCACCAAGATTCTGACCTTGTTTGCCCCTAAAGGAAATAGAAATGCACACGCACACACACAGGGCCAAGAGGGGGAAAAGAAATGGCAGATCTAAAAATCAGTGTTAGATTCTAATTTAGGTCTGAAATGTTTTCACAAACAGGTAAGTATTGAGAAAACAGATGTGAATACAAACTCGAAAACTCGAATGATTATAGAGATGGAAACGTATAGAACACTGCATATCAAGAACACGCAGTATTGTGCACCAGCCAGTAAGCCCGAACACATACCGATAAAATTACCGAACTATGTCATCTGACAACACTGAAGTAAAATTATAAACTAAGAACAGAAAGTCAGTGACCGTCTTGTCACGTACCGGGATCACGAAACACACTTCTAAACAATTCAGGTTTGGTTCAAAGGAAAAATATCATGGGAATTAGAAAATATGCAGAATTCAAAAACAAGCAAGTCAGGTGAGTAAAGCAGAATTTTAAGGGAGAAATATGAAAGAGGAAGATAAGGAAGAGTCAGGAAACACATGTTAAATGCAAAGACAAGAGAAAGAAGGAAGGAAGAAATAAATACAGCAAAGAAAATAAGAGCGTGGTTTGCAATGGAATGGCAGAGAAAATCAATATAGCAAGTAAAATCTAGAACACAGGCTAATGAGAAAAGTCCTATCATGGAAAACATGCGGCGTAGGCTGATCAAGGATGCAGAAGGAATACTCAGTAGCATATTGAAACAGGACGCGGTATCTCAAAGCAGAGAAAATCCTAACTGAATAAAAGGAAAAATTGTATCTCACATAGAATGGGTCTTTAGCTAACAGCCTAACAGATGGGAAAGGATAGTTTAGCCGTTGAAGTCTATTCACTCATGATCTTCAATAATCAGGTAAGATGTATAATGTGGTCTGGGTGGGGACAGTGGAGAAGGGCAGAGCTGAGACACAACAGCCCAAACCTGACAAGAGTTGAAGGTGTGATATGAGGATACTGGGGTTCTTTATACTACTCTCTCCCCTTTTGCGAATGCTTAAAAATTCCCATTTTTCAGGGCCTGGGTGACTCAGTCGGTTAAGCGTCCAACTCTTGGTGTTGGCTCAGGTCATGGTCTCAGGGTGCTGGGAAGGAGTCTGACATGACACTCCCTGCTCAGTGTGCAGTCTGCTTCTGCTTCTGCTTCTCCCCTCCCCTCTCCCTCTGGCCACCTCCCTGCTCCTATACTCTAAAATAAAATTAAAAAACAAACCAAAATTGTGTCCCCAAAAGGTACCAGTCCCTCACCAGTTTATGGGAACATTTTATCAAACACTACAAGGAGGCTTCCTTTACCTTTGTAAAGGATAACTTCTAAATATTGTGCCTGAATCAAAAGCACTCAGAAAAAAAAAGATAAGCCTGCCTCCATTCAATATCATATTTGAGGACATCCCTCTCCTGCAAAATGACAGGAAAAAAATACTATAAAGATGTGCACCATTAGGACTCATAAATAAATTCAGTAAAGTTGCAGATTCAAAGTTGGTATACAGAAGTCTGTTAGATTTCTAGATGCTAATAACAAGGTAGCAGAAAGAAAAATTAAGGAAACCATTCCATTTACAAATCCACACCTCCCCCCACCAAAAAATGAAATACCTGGGAATAAATTCAATTGAGCAGGTGAAAGACCTGTGCTCTGAGACTCCACGGCATTGATGAAATTGAAGACGACACAAGGAAATGGAAAGCTAGTCCATGCTCATGGTTTGGAAGCATCCGTACTGTTGAAGTTCCATACTACCAAAAGCAATCTACAGATTCCGTACAAAATCCCTATCAAAATACCAGGAGCAGCTTTCACAGAACTGGAAGAAATAATCATAGAATTTTTTCATGGAACCACAAAAGACCCTGAACAGCCAAGGTAATTCTGAAAAAGAACAAAGCTGTAAGTATGATGATCTCAGATCCGAAGATATACAACAAAGCTTTCCTTCATATGGCAACCAAAGTCATTAACGCAGACTCTCTTCTCTTCATCAGTGCTGGAAAATTAGCAAACCAACCATTCAGGCAAGTATTGCATTAGATTTGGAAAGAAAAGGGCAGTTCTTTGGCAGGTTTCTTAGGTTGTCTGCATTCTGGACTCTGAGACATTTTCCCTTCTGCATGCAATGACCTGTTGCTTTGTTTCCTCGAACTGGTATCTGTGTTTTTGTGTTTTATTTTTTTATTTTTATTTTTTTAAAGATTTTATTTATTTATTTGACAGACAGAGATCACAAGTAGGCAGAGAGGCAGGCAGAGAGAGAGGAGGAAGCAGGCTCCCTGCTGAGCAGAGAGCCCAATGCGGGGCTCGATCCCAGGACTCTGAGATCATGACCTGAAGGCAGAGGCTTAACCCATTGAGCCACCCAGGCGCTCCTGTGTTTTTGTGTTTTAAAGGACGTCGTTAATAACAGGTCTGATAGTGCTATCCTCCAGGAATGCTATGCAGCTCCCAACCATTTTATTTAAAATAGTTTCTTTTGATCACTTCATGCTTTTTTCTCTCTAGACGGTTCCCATACACCGTCTTGACCATCACTCTGTTACATTTTCGGCTCATTGTGACTTTGGTGTTGTAGTAACTGCACTATGGTTCCTGTATTGTAAACTGCACATTAGCAACTGTATCAAGTCATGAGTGTTGACAGCTGGAAGGAGAGAAAAGAGCCAGAGATGGGAGCCCCGGGAAATCACTGTTTTTTTTTTACTATAATAAGTAATAATTTATCAGTCTTTTTTAAAGATTTTATTTATTTATTTGAGAGAGGGAGCGCCAGCAGCAGGGGGAGATGGTGAGAGACAGAGCATCTCCAACAGACTGCACAGGGAGCCCAAGGCGGGGCTCGATCCCACGACCCTGAGATCGCGACGTGAGCTGAAGACCAGAGTCAGATACTCGGCTGACTGAGCCAGCCAGACACCCCAATAATGTATCAGCTTTACTGAATTCGATGTTAGCCCAGCCCATGAGGCCACAGGGATAAAAATACACCAAACCCAGCTTTTCCACTGTTACTACTCCAAATACACAGACGCTTAAGCCCAGGACAGCGGGGGTTTCTTATTGTTACATTCACCCCTGACGTTACAACATTATTTGATAAAACACAATCCACTGATTATGGTTCGATAGTCGTCACTTTAGACAGTTCCACAAGAAAAATCCTAGAGCATACAGAAGAAAAGAGGAGGCAGAAAATCGCTTTACGGTCTACCTCACGGGAACGGTGGGGGATGAACCCGTACACGTAATTAGGCACAACAGTGTTGAATTTCACTAGTAAACGTACTGAGAAGCGTAACGGTCAACACCCGTGACTCTCAGAAAGGTGAACTGAGGTCATCAAGGTGTCAGTAGTGTGCAATGGGTGATGGGAGGGTTGGGAATAGTTCTGGGGGAGATCATTGATGCCCGCCTTTGAGACGAGGACTCTGGAGAGAACAAGTCTGTCTCGGTCAGTTTTCCAGTGGTGTTCACCACCGTTATTTAATACATGGTGTTCTCAAACACTGGAACCCCAATCCTGTTACGGACAAGGGATAGGCCTTTTTTTTTTTAACGAGTGAAGTGTGAGCTGCTCTGGCCTGATTTTTACAGGGGAGGAGTATGTGTTGACTTCTGAGCATGATGCCATTCATGGAATCCAGACTTCCTTCTCGATAGCAAAGTGCCCACATGTACACAGGACATGCAGGCAGGGCATAGATGGTCCGCCCATTTCCTTCTGCCTTCTGCCTGTCTCCGAGAAATGCAATGGGCTGCCAGGAGAACCGGGACCCCCAAGAACATCTGCACTCCCAGAGCAAACACGGCAGGATTCCCAGCTGCAGGAAAATGCTGTCCTTTTTGTACAGACATGCATGTCTTTTTTTTTTAAGGAAAACCAAAAAGTTATCCCCTGTGTTACAGTGAGGCACAACACTGTTACCTAAAGGGAACAAAAGAAACCTACCTAAATTGCCTAGGGATGACCTAAGCAATATACCAAGTGCCAGAGATCCATAGGTAGGTTAATTCTCCGAGGTCAAGTGAGGCCCCCAAGCTAGGAATTCAACTGCAGTTGTGATGCAAACCATGTCCCTTAACTAATTTATTCCAGGAGGGGAAGAAGAAAAGAAAAACAAAAACAAACAAACAAACAAAAAAACCCACAGTACATTTAGTTAACTCAGGACTTTGCAATTCAGTTTTGTAGAAGAATGTCTAAATTCAAAATGCACTAAACATTTTCTGCCATGAAACTAACCAATCCATTATTTCATCGGACTGGGTCATCAAGCTATGTAAGCCAGGTGGTCACGTCGATGCTAGGACATATTTTCAAAAAAGGACTATTTTTGTAATATGATCATGGACCTGTTGTATGGACCCATGCACTAGAGCCCAGTGCATAGAGGATTGTTGCTTCGATGTACATCGGTCTCATATGCCAACACCCATCCTTGCTCTCCAGCAAATCTTACAAATCACCTACCTTCGCTGTCTTGCTTGCTGGTTCAGAGAAAAGCATCAGCACAAATATAAAGCCACACATAAGTCCTTTGATGGTTGCTGTTTGCACCCCTACAACTTCTGTGATCACCGGGCTCTCGGGCGAGCTGCCACTACTCGGGCCCTATCGATGGAGAGACAGAGGACACATCCCCAACTGTGCGTCCTCAGCTCCTTGACTCCAGGACCTCTCCCCCTGCGGCACACGGAGGCCCCTTGCATACCACTTCTGAAAAACTTCCTTGTCTTCGGGAGGGGAGCACTCATGTTCAACAAGAGAGAGGCTGTATTACTCGGTGATTTCTAAATATTTATTTTCTATGTTCTATTTTCCTTCGACCGGCTCTGTTTTGCTTTATCTGTTTGACTTTTGGATTATGTTTTTCTTTTCCTGTTTTGTACGCTCTATCACAGATTATCCTGTATCTGATTTGTTTGTTTTGTAGAATGTGCCTTAATGGAAGTCTGGATGTACACAGTATTTTTCTTCCTTCTCCTGAAGATCCCTAGGGCCTTCCTGAATAAATGTTGACATTTCCTTTCCAATTTGTAAGCAGGTACAGTCATATATTATATATATTCAGCTACATCTTATTTTACCTCCATTTCCACAAGACACAGTTACTTTCATTCAATAAAGTCAATGTTTGTTCAGAGTTCGCTGGGCATTTTACCACTTTCCATATTCTTCATTTTTCCTTGTGTGTCAGACCTTGAATCGGAGATGGGGCTCCTTCCTCTGGAGACTTTGCCGCTGTTCTTAAAATAATGTCAAAGACCACTCTGCGATTTGGTTGCGGTCATGACGATAAGTTCTCAGGCTATGTGGTTTGACTTAAAGCATCTTACTGGGATGCTTGGTGTTGAAGGATATTTCCACGGACTCACAAGAGGAGGCTTGGGACATTGCTCAGAAATCTGATGTCATACGTACTCCGCTGTGTTGTTTTTCTCTTCTGTTGCATTTTTTTTTCTTTTCTTGTATATTTTCTGACTTTCCACACATCTTTTCTTGGCTTTGGTATTCTGAACTGATCATCGCTGGGTTCTCCATTCTGAGTCTGTTTGGGCTCCTCGCGCTTGCCGTTGGCTTTTTAAGCTTTTTAAGCAAAATCCCAAGGCCATACCTTTTGAAGGGTAGCACCATCCCCCTCCCTGTTTTTCTCAGCTGTCGTCCTATGACCTTAGGTAAGTACAGGGTAGGTCTTTTCATTGTGTCCCTCATATTTCGTAAGCTCCTGTTGTGACAAGTTTCCACCGCTCTGTCATACCGAATGGGTAACATTCCAAGAGTACTTGCACGTCATCGTTCTTCCGGTATATGGAGCACAATTATATCAGGTTTCCCATAGGATCCCTATGCAAAATTCCATTTTTGGAATATCTGCTGATTTGATAGTTTATCTTATTTTATTGACTGTTCAATCACGTCTGCACGGTCTTTATGGATTTGACCATCAGTTCAGATTTGATGTTAATTTCTCTGAGTTCTTTGAAACGTGTGTTCAAGGCAGGTTACCGACACCAGCTGGCATGCCAGGAATAGGAGGACAGTAACAGTGGGACTCAGCTATTTTAACATAAATTGGGGCACATACTCAAATTAGGTAAATAGAATTTGGGAGAACAGAGTTCCTGTTTACCCTTGGAGTGATATAAAATCATTTCACCCCAAAGCTTAATCCTATTGGCTTTCCATCACACAGACTATAAAATCCAAGTCCCTTGTATTTGCATACGATGCCTGATGTGATAAGCGTGCTCGATTTAAACTCTACATTTTCTCTACCAGCATGCTGTTCTTTGGACCCTCTCTCTGGTTTTTCTGGGGTTCCTGGCACACCCTAAGGCTGCTTAGCTGTGCCTATCTGACGGACGGATTGCTTTCCTCCTGCACACGGGAGCCCCTTGTGTCCAGACTAAATGTCCCATCTTCAGTATGACCTTCTCTTACCATGTGACATGCTCAGTCTCATTCTCTTATTTTTCTGGATGGCACCTGCTACCAGCTGACTCTTTCAGGTTGCATCTCTCCTCAGTTTGAATCATCTGTTGCCATTAGAATTAAGCCATCAGAAGAGACCCATGTGGAGGAAATCCCTCTGTCCACGTTGCTTTGAGGAGTCTCTGGTCAGCTCACAGCGGCCACTGTGAAAATATTTCTGCGACGAATAAACGGTGCATTTCCAGAGTGGGAGGTCAAATGTGAAATCACTGGCTCGTACCTACATTCTCTGTACAACACAGAGACTAGTCATCTCTGCAGATTCCGTCCAGCTCTTAAAGAAGAGGGTGTATGCTTTGCTTTGACTATGAACAGAGCCCTTCCTGAAATGTGTTTGCATTTGTATTCTGCTCACGCTTCCTCCGCTTCTACTGACTCTGGGTGAAAGTAAATAAAGACAGATATGTTGGCAGAAAAGAGAAAGATGCATTTTCAGAAAAGAGGAACTCCAGAGGGTCAATTCTTTCCCATTAGGCAGTCAATGACTGTGAGTGGGCTGGATTTGCCCAGAGTCTATCAGAGTGCTGTGCGGAAAGAATCTGGGGCTGGGGGCCAGATTACCGTCACGGTAGTTTCTGGTCTGTTTTGATCCACTTAAGAAAAGCATTCCAGAAAAGAAAGAAACACACACATCAATAATTGAGTAGCCTTTTAGGTGAGTTCCAGCACAGTGGGTTTTAAAAGCGGAAACTTCAAAATGCACCCATTTGAAATGGCTGAACAAAATCCTTGCAAGATGTGGGGTTCATATGTGGTGTGAATGTCTACAGCTTATTTAAAAAATTAAACAGTGCTCCATTTTCAGGGGCAAATGTGCCATCTTGCAAGTATGTTTAATGCAAAGGCATACAGATAAAAATACGAGGAAGAGGAAAATTTAAAAGCAGCAAATGTTTTTCCGCACAGTGTCTTTATGCATATGAAATTATATAGACATATATTTAACATATGATTTACATACTGCCAGAGAAAGGCACACGCATGTGCACACACACACAAGAGAAAGATAAAACACCACCCAGAGACAATACAGTTCTTTGTGTTCTTCAGAAAAAACAAACACATTAGATAGACCATTTGTGCTTTTTTTAAAACAAAAAAGGATAAAAAAATTCCTCAAGGAAAATGAAGTAATCTGGGAGGAAATTAGGAAAAAACATTCGTGTCAGAACAAGGGATCAAATGAGTAGATACAGGATATGTGAAACTTGACTGTTTTTGCTGAAATAAAATTAGAGACTAGAACTACATAAAAATCATTTCATTCCTGCATCCAGTAGGACTTACTTTGTACTGTATTATCCTTGGAATTAAGTATAGATTCCTTGGTTAATAATAGCCATGATTTGGGGTGCTTGGGTGGCTCCGTCGGTGAAGAGTCTGCCTTCGGCTCAGGTCATGGTCTCAGGGTCCTGGAATCGAGGCCTATATCGGGCTCCCTGCTCAGCAGAGAGTCTGCTTCTCCCTCCCCAACTGCCTGCAGATCCCCCTGCTTGTGCTCTCTCTCGCTTGCTCTCCCAAATAAAATCTTTAAAAAACTAAAAAAAAAATAATAATAATAGCTATGATTTGTGTAGGTGAAATAATGAACCACAGTGTGTCCATTTTTTCAAAATGGACCGACGGTCCATCGTGGATGGTCTGTAAGTAACTGGCACCTGTCTAACACTGTTTTGAGTAAATGTCTTTGGAAAGTGCACTTTCCAGCGCATTTGCCATACAGTTTCCAGATGTTCTGAGAAGGTCTTTCCCACCTCGGTGATCTGTATTTGGTCCTAATGCCATAAGGATACAATGTAACTGAGCTGGGGCACAGGGGTTCTCTTGTGCTCTGTTCCTCAGATGCTGGTGCTTCCAATGGCTGCCATCTGGATTGTCTTGTGGTCCTACCACCCAATCTCTTCCATGGGAGCTCACGGAGAGCTTCCCACTATAAAGGTCATCTTTTCTGAGCTTCCTACAGAGTGTGCCACCTCTAACGAGCTTCTTCTGCTTCTTCTAACACTGTGAAGCCTTAGCCACCATGGTATTCACCTCCTGTCATGTCTCCTACCACTATTCCTTCAGATTGGGTGTCATTTATGCTCCCCTTCTTCCTCCACAACATGCAGCCCATGTTGGAATTCAGCCCTTCATTGTTTTACGTTCTATTACCAGTTCCACCTTTCCCTGGAAAAATTCACTCCTAGGGCTTTCATGGGCATTTCTGTGCTAAAAGTCAGACAAACCTTGGTCTCTAATGAGTTTTTCTTCATTAAACTTGAATCCGTGGACCCAGTGCCCAGCAGACATCCTTTGTTACCTGGGTTGCTCAAAGCCAGTTCCACATCCAGCCATGAATCCACACTTTGCTTCTCTTCCTCCATGGGTCATGGGTGAGCTTCACTGAGTTCTTTGAGTTCATTGAGTCTACAACTCAGAAACCATGAAGAAAACATAGCATTGCCTCCTTGGAAAGTCAGGGGACCCACCAATCCTTTAGTCTCCTGGCAGCTTTTTCATGAGTCTCTCTCAGTCCTCCATCAGCACACACCTCTTAGTTCAGACCAACACTATTGTTCCTGAAGACCACCTCCAGACTTTCTCATGGAAGCTCACCACAGAGAAGTCAACATGACCAACTGTGGAAGAATCTTCCTTCACTGTCCAGTGTCCCCAAGGAAAAACCCATAGGATTTAAAACAGGCTTTGCGTGACTCTACTCTTTTCCAACCGCCATACTCCAGACATGGGCGTTTGTTTCCTATTTGCTACCATGACAAATTACCACAAACTTAGTGGCTTAGGACAACATTTATCATCTCATAGGGACGCAGTTCAGAAATTCAGTGCCTCTCTCACTGGGGTCACATCAAGGAGTCGGCAGAACCTTACTCCTTCATGGAAACATGAAAAGTACATCTGTTTTCTTGCCTACTGAGGTGCCTAGAAGCCATCCCCATTCTTCAGCTCATATCCCCATCCTCCACCTTCAAAGGCAGCTACATCTGACCGTGTTTTTCTCACATGGCATCACAAGGACTCTTCTCCTTCCATCTTCCTCTGTTAAGGATGCTTGAGATTACAGGGCACCCCTGCCCCTAAAAAGCCAGGGTGATCTTTCCATCCCAAGGTCAGTATATAGGCCATCCAAATTCCAACTGCAACGTAGTTTCCTATTGTTCTGTAACATAACACATTACTGCTTCTACAGATTAAGATGGGAGCCACGTTTGTCTGCCACACCCGAGGGTCTTCATTCCAATAAACAACAACCTAACAACTGACCACTACCCTCCACCTCAGGAAGGCTCACATCTGTTTTCTTTCACAAGTCACACACTTGTGTGTGACACACAACACACAACAAACACACAATTATCTTTTGAATTCCAGTTCATTCTGGGGATCCCATTCAAGAGGTCAACTCTTGAATTTCCCTCCTCTGACTGATCACTTCTCTCTGGCCATACTTAAGAGCTCTCTTGTGATGCCAGTTAGGGAAATCCTTAGGAACATTTCAATTAATCTTTGACAAAGGAGGCAAGTATATCATCTCTTTAACAAATGGTGGTGGAAAAATCAGATAGCCACATGCAGAAGAATGAAACTGGGTTACCTTCTTACATCATACACAAAAAACAAATTTAAAATGGATGAGAGACCTAAACGTGAGAACTGAAATCATAAAAATCCTAAAAGATAGCACAGGCAGTAATTTCTTTGACATTAGTCCTAGCAAACAAAAACAAAAATAAACTATTGGGACTATGTTAAAATCAAAAGAAAACAACAACAACAACAACAAAAACTGCTTCTGATGGCAAAAGAAACCACGAACAAAATGGAAAGGAGGAGATATTTGCGAATGATATATTGCACAAGGGATTAAGATCCAAAACATATATAGAATTCAGACAACTCAACACCAAAAAAATCCCCAAATAATCCAATTAAAAGTGGGCACAGGGCCTGAATAGACATTGTTCCAAAGAAGATGTCCAGATGGCCAACAGACACTTGACAAGATGCTTAACATTAGCCAGTAGTAAGGAAAAATAAAATCAAAACCACAGTGAGGTACAACTATGCACCAGTCAGAACAGCTAGAATCAAAAAGAAATAACAAATGTTGGTGAGGATTTAGAGAAAGAAGAGCCCTCACGCACTGTTTCAGGAAATGCAAAATGGCGCAACCACTATGGAAAATAAGATGGAGGTTCCTCAAAAAACTAAACGTAGAAGTACCATGTGATCCAATAGTTCCATTACTAGGTGTTTGACTAAGAAAACTGAAAGCACTGGTTTGAAAAGACATATGCACCGCTATGTTTATGGCAGCATGGTTTACATAATCAAGATATGGAAGCAGCCCAGGTATCCAACCACACATGACTGGATAAAGAAAAAGAGGTACATATACACAAAGGAATATTACTCAGCCACAAAAAAAAAAAATTCTCACCATTTGCAACAATATGGATGGAACACGTGGACTCAAAGAAGAAACACAAACACCAAAAAGCAGAAATAAACCCATAAGTACAGAGAACTGATGGCTGCCAGAGGTGGGGGGATGGGAGAACCGCTGAAAGGGAGTGGGACATGGGGGCTTCCAAGGATGGCATGAGTAAGTCACGGGGATAGAAGGCACAGCACAGGGAATGTTGTGAATGGCATCAGAGTAGTGTTGGATGGGGACAGATGGTAGATATAGGTGTGGTCAGCATAGCACACACAGACGTTGACTCACTGTGTTGTACCCCTGAATGCAATATTACGTGTAAACTATACTTCAAGAGAACGAGAAATTTGCCAAAACATACCCTTCTGTAGACATGAATGGAAAAGTGCCTAGGTCTGCTGGATATTGGAGATGTATTTCCTGGGCTAACTGGTGTGCTGTTTCAAGCTTGATGCTGGAAATAAAATAAAATAAAAATAAATAAAATAAAAATAAAAATAAAATAAATAAAAATAAAAGCAAGTCTGGGAGAACAGGGAAATTCTCTATTTGGGCAGATACTAAAGCAAACGTTTAGTTGACTAGATTCATATTAATGTGAGTATTTTCAGAATTGTCTCTTGAGCATTTATGGTTTGGGTCAGTGTTTGGTGATGTGTTCTATTCCCCAAAACCACAGTTTCTGCTCTGCAGTAGGCACAGAAATATTTGCTGAAAGAAGGAAGAGAGACTGCAAAGAAATAGATACATCCAACCTAATGAGAAAAGAAGGCATTTGACCCAGTCCTATTAGGGTGACACCAGGAAAATGGATTTTGAAAATGCATTGTTTTAAAACACAGAGAGATTGGATTAACACGGTCGTTCTCAACCGGGGGCCATGTTGCTCCTGTGTCCAGGTCATCTGGCAGTGTCTGGGGATCATTTTTCATTGTCACATCTGGGGGACTAGGGAGGGCTACTGGCATCTACGGAGCAGAGAGCAGTGATGCTGGTCACCGTCCAGCCGTGCATGCAGGATGGTTTCCATCACAATGAATTGCCCACTTCCAAGTGTCAGTAGGGTCAAGACTGGGAAAGCCTGGATGAATGACAAATTTTTCGTGGACCCTGAAAGGTTTTTTCTGGTGATTTACGGCTTAAAATACATGTTTGAGGTATCATTTGGCTTCATCCAAACCCTGAGAGGTGCTTTGTTACAGTGTAGCTGTGTTCATTCGTGCTTTGTTACAGTGTAGCTGTTTTCATTTAGGGAAGTATCAGAGTATTTAGTGACTAGGAAGAAAGGTATCACACTGCTCCCTGTCAGTGGATTTTTTTTTATGGTTGTAGTTAATTTAATAAAATATCAATGAGACATAATACTGAGTTTCTATGCATAAACGAGTAGTTTCCAGTAATAAATGTACTACATGTTTCATGGACCAGTAATGAGTGTGCTAAAAGTCTTACGTACACCACAAATGTAAAAATCTTGAGGCAGTGTCTTAGGAGGTTGATTTTTAAATATTTTAATTTGTCTCTCCTTCCTACATTCAGCCTGATGAAAATCATTCTGAAAAAGGACCAGATTGTATTAGACACGTGAGGATGTCAGAGGCAATCTCCATCTTGGCTAAACAGACCCTTGCTTATTTCAAACCAGCAAATGAAGAGAAACTTCAGGACCCCGTGTAAATATGAATGAGGTTGCTTCTCTCTGTCCTACACTCCCCTGTCATTTTCTTTGCTCTGTTCATGTCACCACACCACTTTCTGCCCTTATCCTTGAGATCGCCTCCTTTTGCTCACTCCCAAACAAAATGAAAGCTGCTCACATGACGGGCGATGGCAGAGGGTTTCAGTTCTGCTGACTTGTTTTCATTTCCTTTGGTTTTGCGTGTCAAACTGTGTCCAGGCAGCCGTGAATGGTGACGGTCTTTGCCCCTAACACTCCCTTCATCAGACAGACATGACCGTCTGGCTTCTCTCTCTTCCTTGGAGTGACACCAAGGAAGAATTCACCCTGGATATTTAACAAGCAACTGATGGAATAGGGAGATTTTTTTTTCCTTGAAAAAATAATGTTTCTATATCTTGATATGTCTAACTTGAGACTATTGAGACAATAAATATTATTGGTCTTTTTTTTTTAAATTTCCTACTTTTCTGCAGTTTTTTGTTTAAGTGAGAAAACTCACGGGACGCCTGGGTGGCTCAGTCGGTTAAGCGACCTGCTTTTGGCTCAGGTCACGGAGCCCCACATCGGGCTCCCTGCTCAGCGGGGAGCCTGCTTCTCCCTTTCCATCTGCCCCTCCTTTCCACTCCTGCTTTCTCTTTGGCTGTCTCTCAAATGGATAAATAAAATATTTTTTTAAAAATCGTGACACATATGCAGAGATTTGGTCTATGGCATTGATGGTCAACACAGAGGAATTCAAACAGGCTCTCTCTCAAATGAATAAATAAAATATTTTTTAAAAAATCGTGACACATATGCAGAGATTTGGTCTATGGCATTGATGGTCAACACAGAGGAATTCAAACAAAGCTGCCACTGATTTTCCTTGTTTGGATATATTTGAAATTTAGGCCAATTTTGTCTTTGATTCTTTGAATTGTTTTGTTGTTTTACTTGTAAGGAATATACCAAAAAGAAATGGTTCCAAATAATTTCATCAATGACTAAACAGAGACTCTTGGAAGCCGTACACATATACATTCCTCAAACTTTTCTCAGATTACAGCCGAACAGAATTCACGTTCATGATGACTGGGGGAGGGTGCTGGTGACCTGTATTTCGGTTTTTACACTAAAATGAGCACACTGGAAAGGGCGGAGTCCTTCTGATTTTCTTTACTCTCTTTATATCCCACTCCCTACCTACTGGAATATTAAAGAACACAGGGGATCGTTTTGTAAGCAAGGTAAGATCATGAACACACATGTTAACAAGTAAATAATCAGGCAAGCTTTGTACCATGGCTTGGGATAAAAGAAGACATGGAAAAATGAGTAAGACAGACTTCTGAATCAGAAGATCATCCAGTTCTGAGGAGGGCAACCATGCCCCCCAAGACTGACCAACACGTGGTCCCTGTCTCCAAAAGTGTACCTCGCTTTGTGCTTTAGAAGAGCGAGTACGCTGACCACTGGGAAGGCATCATGAAGAGACGTTACAGGCTAGAACGCGTGGGGCAAACTCAAAATTAACTTTAGGGTCAAGAGGAGGAGGGAATGCTTCCGGAAAACGAGCGGCTTGTGTGCAGGGTTGTGGCGTTGTGAAGTCAGATTGTATAATCGCGGAACGGTAAGAAGTACATTTTGTAATGAAAATGCAAACCTACATTTGCAAGTGTTCATGCACTCATGACATAAAAGGTTTTTTGCAAATATCGGTGTTTAAAGTTTTCTCTCCTGTAGACAAACTCTAAAGTGCAGTCTTAGCATCAATTTAAGGTAATTGGAACAAAACCAATTACAGGGAGCTTAGTGCCGCTTTACAAATTTATGTCCTCGGGCATTACCGAATTTTGTGCAGTGCAGTCAGGTTATTTACTAGGAGAGTAAACATGATTAGATGCTAGAAAATCCTCGAATAAAAATTATGACACATATGCCTGCTATGAAATATTAAGAAAAACAACTTATTTGTTTGGGATCTCTCTCTCTCTCTGTGTCATGTTATGAATTAGTTATAAAATCGGTGCCTTCGCTTTTGAAGTTTATGAATAGCATAAGGAAAAAAAAACACAAAAGATTATCTTTGCAACAAAACAGTGACAAATGAAATCAAACAAGGATGTTTCTCAATAAATATGAAGTGTAAGCCAGCAGGCTCTGCAAATGGGAGAAAGGAATATGGAAAAAATAAAGGGAACATATTGCTTCATTAACTGTGCGGGGAATGGCTCTACCTGAAGTTTCAGTTCCGAGCATTATTAATCCGAAGACTGGTCTAAAAAGGACTTCTTTAATGATCCAACAGTAAACACAGGTCCATCCCTTCTACTTTAAATGCCCTTTATCCAGATAAAATATTAGAGGGGCAAACAAGAAAACAAGGAACATTCCTTAAGGGATCTTTTAATACAGAACTGTATCTAAAAATATGTGTTGCAGGCACCTGGGTGGCTCAGTGGGTTAAAGCTTCTGCCTTCAGCTCAGGTCATGTGGGATCGAGCCCAATGTTGGGTTCTCTGCTCCGCGGGGAGCCTGCTTCTCCCTCTGCCTCTGTTCCTGCTCACTTACTCTAATAAACAAAATCTTTTAAAAAAATCAAAATAAAATTAATTTCATGGGAAGTGCCATTGCTCTATTTGATACCAAATTGTTGTAATTCATAATGCTAACAGACATAGTTGACTGGTTTTTGGGTTTTTTGTTTCATGGAAGTCACAGATGAATGTTGAGTGTTTTTAATTCTGTCCCTGACACATACTTTTGGTATGAATCATAAAAATACTGGCTTGCTCACGGATACCGTCATAGATTTCATTTCAAATCCAAAAGTGTGCCTGTTGAATTGTTGAAGACAATGTGAATTGTTGAAGACAGCGTAGATGTTAAACAGAATGCAAACAAAAAGTAGGCATCAATGAAACGTTTCGCTAAATAATATCCCAAATTATGGATTAAAATTCGGAAATATCCAAAGGCAGAATATTGTATCTAATATATCCTGTAGATCTAGATACAAACAATATGTATCTAGATACGTATCTAGATCTAGATATAATATGTTTATCAGGTCACCTTCTTTAAAAATCCCTGGATTTTACTGCAAGAAGAAAAAAACATATTTCCAGCTTGAGTCAAGAACCTGGTGTGTGAATTCCCAACACTTTAAGGAGCCCATATTTATTGTAACACCACTGATAGCTCGTATCGGCGCACATCAGAGTATCAGGAAAACTTGCTATGCGCACGGCAAGCCATCAGAGCCAGAGAGAGCCCTATTAATAAGACATGAGGAATCTGGAAAAGCATCAAGCTCTCCTTCGCACAGCTTTGCCGCTCAGCCTTGAAATCATCTCAACACAGCAGTTACATCTCTGAAGGAACTGACTTTCCAAGCAAGTCTATACGTCGACCATCCCAGATAAGCACTTTCTGCCAATCCAATTTTCGACTTTCTTATTTTCAGGCTTTGAGATGGAAATTCTCACCGAGACCGCAAACGGAGAGTAAGTCCCCCTTGACAGATCGACTCCCGTTGCAAAGAGCCATATTTCTCTGGCACAGATCGAAGACACACTGGGGGTGAAAAGCTCCAAGGGTTTACAGCACTTCTACCACCGTCCCAACTGGAGCTATGATGAATGCAGAACAGGGGATGATCAATACGTAGGATGAGCCACAGACAGCCTCCTTCTCACAGGCTCACTCTGTTCTGTATCTCTGAAAGTCACACTTTGGCTTCTCTTTAGTGTCTCATGGTCAGGTCAGCAGCCCTGAGGTCATGGGACAGGCTCTTCCTTGAAGACAAGTTCTTGATTCACTTCCCTACAGATCTGGATCCAAAGCTCTCTGGGAATGGCCCTTCACTTTGAGGTTATGGGTTATCTCTATCGTCATAATGTTTCTGGGGAAAATACGAATGTCAAAGAAAAACCGCCCCCATTACTTTTGGCCTCAATTTGAGCCAACAGTCCAATCTTCCATCATCCTAAAGGATTGGGAGACCTGTGCTCAACTTCCCACTGGGTCTCGGGCTTACTATATTTTTAACTTGGTTTTGTCTTTGGGTGAACTGATGTTAGAGGGGCTAATGGTCCAGTGAACTCTGACATGTCACTCTGGAAACCTGTGTTGGATTTACTCCTGGCAGGGTACATACAAAACTCATAACGATCCAAGGGAGAATAATCCCCTATCTAAGTGTAACTTCTTGGGGGTATGGATACTCTGGATGCCGATGGGAAGCAACAGGCTCGGCCAAGAGTCTGGACATTGCACCCTGCTCCTGGGCGTGCTTCTCGTCTACCTGACCATCATCATAGCCTGACCAAAGAGTCAGTCTTGATATCTGCGTACAAGGACCCCCGTTACTCACTCATTACTCACAATGGACATGTCATCCTGTTTTTACGGGATGCAACGAGCCATCATTCACTTCTATCACTCGTGCAGGGAAACACTCACCCATCTTGGAGACTGACGGTCATGCCCTATGAACACACGGTCATCATCTAAGCAGGGAAGTGGTCACTCACTCAGTCCTTGCCCCCACTCCGTCCCACGTCATCCTCCCTGCTAGCTGGACATCTTCTTCCATCCAGCCCCTGCCTCCTTAGTCCTAAATTCGGTTGCACAATGCCCGCTGTTTAACAAGTCCTTGTCAGAATGAAGGAGTAGACGCATTCACCACTGAGAATGGCGGCTGGAATCCGTACGTATGTGATCAATACCATCAATTACTTTACGATGAGATTTTGTTGAAGCTCTAATGAATATTCATTAATTCCTGGTATTACTCCTATAATCTGTTGCACAGAATCGTGACTCAGAAGAAGACATGTGCATACAAACTAATTCAGAAGGTGTTCAGTTAGGCATGGAGGGAATGAAACATTTTTTAGTACAGCATTACTTGCTACATCCCTTGACCCTCAGCCTTGTTCATCGACGCTTGCTGAGTGGGTGAGGAGACGGTAGATCTATGTCCTAATCCTAAAACAGAGCCTTCTGCAGAGATCTTCTACCCCATGAACAAGTGCTGACCACTTCATGACACGTATGACCTTCCACGTCCTTCTCAACCTTGTGTATCTTCTTAACATCGCAGGGAGGGAGGCAAATTTAATCTTCTTCATGTCCCCTCCCTCCCCCCCACCAAAAAATTCCATATGGAAGCGGAGAAAGTCCCCTGGGTTCTTCCCCACCAGAATGTGAATGAACAGGTGGAGAAAATGGTCATGAGCCACGGCCCCCAGGCCAAGGTGGACATGACAGAACACAGCGGTTCTAAGACTGCTGTCTGTAGGTTGCTTCTTAGCTGCCCCGGGGAGCTTGGATCCCAGCTACATTCTCCCCAGTACTTCACTAATTAGGGTGCTCCCCAGTGCCTAAACCCTTTGTCCACGCCATGTGGTTTGGATTCCACTCAAGCTTTCCTTCTGGGCATCTGGTATTTTGATATGAGCAAGACAGAGGGTGTTATGTGAACAACCCCAATAATATCTTTGGGCATCGAGGTCTACCGAGCCTCTACTGATGGACATCACTGTGCAGGCACTGCCCAAATGTGACCCTGGGAGGAAGTCAGCACCGAGAACACCCTGGGAGGCTCACTCTTGGTTCTGGAACCAAAGTGTCATGAGTTCCCTTCCTGGGGAGTTACACATAGCCACTGCACCAAGTGGAGTGGTCATGTTGTGGGACACAAAGGCAGAAGAAAAATTACTAAATTTCCTTACTATCTACACTCCATTGACAAGTCCCTGAAACAGGTAGAGGGACTTTCCTCTAGGGACTCAGCTGCCTCGATGTTGACACTTTGCTAAGGGCTAAAGACAATCCTAGCACGACCCCCAGGGTCCTGTAAGTCTACTTGAATGGATGAAGATTCCTTTAGAAATCTCCTTTTTCTCCAACCCCCCAAGGGAGTGTTAGCCACCATCCCCTAAGTACAGGGCCCACTGATACACATCTGAAGGGTGCAATGACTCAGGGCTTTATTAGACGGTAATAAATGACTGTGTCTCAACAGCTAGCCGCTTCAAGGATCATGGACCCCTTGCTTCCAAAATTCCTTAGAGACTTATACTATCCCTAACCCCCTTCCCACTTGAAAGGATAGAATGGGCATTCGTCCTGACCCTGGGCAGCTCTTTCTGCCCACAGGTCCTGTCCCTATGCTGTAATAAAATCATGTTTTTGCAGCAAAGATGCCTCAAGAATTCTTTCTCAGCCACTGGCTTCGAACCCTGTTATTTCCTATAGGAATCCCTCAGAGGAAACGACTTGCAGCAGATAAGGAGATCACCGGGAGTAAGTTCCAAAGTCGTGACTCCTCGAGTGGGGACGAGCGGCTTCCTTTTACTTAGGGTTCGGATGAGTATGTGCAGAAAGGAGAGCTTTGTCCTCCGTGTAAAGGCGGGCATAAGGCGGGCAGGTCTGCTTAGAATACCTGCCTGTGAGTGCACACCATGTCACGTGCTCCTGTCAGAGCAGAGACGTGGACGTTATAACGAAGCAGAAGGAGCCGAGGACAAGGGGCAGGGCTACGCACATGCTCTGAGGGCCAGTGTGTGCTGCATGGGGTCTGGGGCTCACGTCTCCTGTGTAAGGAACGCGGGTCGTTGCTTATTATCGAAACAGCACTGGGAGTGTCACCCCCGATTTATGGTCTATCTTGTGGTGAAGCTATTTCCGGGCTTTGAACAGACTGCGTGTTGTTGCATTCCCTTTGTTCCCTAAAAATCTTGTAAGGATGGAGGTTTTAGCATTTCTTTGTAACTCTGACACCTGCTAGGAAGCTCTGCAAGAATGTGCCAGCAGGGCAGAGCTCTGGCAAAATGGCCGGGAGCCTGCAATGACTTCTCTTTCTGGGGACCCTGAACTCTTTACGCTTTTAATTTCCTCTGGACTTCACCCCATGCCCCTTTCCCTCCACTTGTTCTGCTTCGTATGTTTTCTGCTGTGGTAAACCAGAACTCCGAGTCGGACCACGTGCTGATTTCTCCTAGTACATCAGCCAGCCTGGAACTGGTCTGGGGGAATTCCCTGACACAACCCTCTTTCCATAGGAATACCTATTTCCAGGAAGGAAAGCCTGTCCAATATCTGTTTGGGTGGTTTTGTGGCTTATTTTTTTGTTCGTTTGTTTTTTTTAATGCGTTACTGTTTTATATGTGCATGCGATGATGTCTCTTTCGTAACTGATGGGCATACTTTCTATATATACCCCTTAAAGCAAATGCATTAGTTTTCTCAAACCCTTAATGTCTCTACTGTTTTTTTTTTCAAATGACTGATCTTCCATAACAAAAGGACATGTGCTAAAGTCCCAAAATGGATTTTCTCACATCTCCTTA
Organism: Mellivora capensis; assembly: GCA_004024625.1. Lineage (NCBI taxonomy): Eukaryota > Metazoa > Chordata > Mammalia > Carnivora > Mustelidae > Mellivora > Mellivora capensis. The sequence continues at coordinate 39,992 of PISX010008151.1, read as the reverse complement.
CTCATTTTGCCCACTGCTGTGTCCTATCCACGCAGGTGGTTCACCATGAGATGGTCTAATGCACAGACTGACAGAGGCAGAATTTTGTAAGAAGAGACATGCTCACACCCAGGGGTGCCCCACAGTTCCCTGACGTCTGGGCTTCCCAGTGGGGCTGCCACGTTCCACGGCCCTTTGCTCCTACAAACCTTGCAGGGGGAACAAGATTCCCAGAAAGCACTGAGCTCCTAGGTTTGCAAAGGGGCCCTAATCATTCCCGTGTAGGGAACAGGCCAGCAATCCTAGCCACCTGTCCTACAATCTGTTGGTTAGAATCAGGACAGTGGTTTCAGCCCTGGAGAGGGGATTCCATAGGCAAGAATTTCGGGAGGCGAGAATCCTAGATGGGGTTAAGGAGTGAGGTAATGAGCATTCTGAATGCAAGACATGTGGCTTTTATCATTACTGCTTAGCTGGCTAGGCATATAAATCATGGAATCACGATGGGTATCTTACAGAAGAAATGACAGTAGTCACCCCGACAAAAAATGCGAGAAAGGGGTACTAAAAATGCATGTTGGACAACCATTAAAATTTAACTTCACTGACCTCATCACTGTATCAGGCAACAGGACCCACAAAATCTTTGGCTCCTGTCTTGGATAAAAACTAGAGGCACAGCTCTCCCCTGCGATGATCTTGTTGCTTTACACCGCCCCCCCCACCGAAATTAATGGGATTTATTTCACTTATCTCCTGTTTGCATCTGAGAAATCACCAGCCCACTCGAAGGAAAATTCTACACCCTGAAACACTCTCTAGGCTCCAGATTCTCAACGTTTATAAGATGCATCTCGGTGTTACTTTATGCTTTGAGAATTAAAACAAAAACAGCAGTGTTTCAATTTATGTCACACACAGAAAAGCAAAATTGTAAAGTATCGATTAACAGAATAGATCAAATCTAAAATAGGTTTTAATGAGTCAAAAAATTCAAACAACCCATTTGAAAGCTAATTATGGTGCCGAAAGCCTCCTTCAGGCTCCTTTCATTAAATCCATGTTTTGCTTTATGATGGAAAAATAAAGGGCCCTTGAGGCTTTCTTTGTAAAGTAATTATTTCTAAAGGGAAAAACTTCAACAACACTGCAGTGACATGATTTGAATATCACACGCACGCTTTCAGCCTGTTTTTCTTTCCCTTTGACATTTTTATAATATAATATGAAAGAAAAATGGATTTATCAGAATAGTGGAAATAATTAGACTCAGATTATCAAGAGAAATCCGTTGATGACAGTCCTTTTGGAACTCTCAGAAGTGGTAATAAGCCCTTCTCCCCAGTGATCATCAGGATATGTGTGTAAAAAGTTGGGGTCTCTCCATGACGGGATGTGTGATGTCAGTCTGACCAAGAGGGTGATACTTAACGTACTGCCCCAAGTTCTTTACGGGTGAAACAGAAAGAGAAGGAAGGTATTTTTATGGTTTGGAGAATTTGGGATCTGACCAACAATCTTTCCTAAATATGTGATAATTCCACATAAGCAAGAGTTCTGTGGGTAATGGGAAACAGACCTGTGACCTTTTGTCTTTCAATGGGCAACCGTTCTAGGATATGACAGGTGTCAGCCATGATCAACATTTCCTACGATGATCTCTAAATTCAACGTTCTAGTCCCACGTCTGCCTGCAAAGAGCTCGTTCTGTCCAAAGATTTCACTCGCAAGTTATACCCTCTATCTCTGAGGCAGTCCTGAACCAAATCCTAACTAGCCAGACTAAGGTGCCCAGAAACACTGTTCCCCATATAACTGGGAATCCAGCTACGAGTGATCTATTTCCTTGAGTCTGCATGGGCAAGAACGTGGAGCTGTCCTGAGGGCAGAGGTGTGTGGGGATGGTCACACACACGCACTGCGTATTCCTGCTCTGAATGCACTGTGGTCTAGACAGCGGGTGTAAATATACAGGCTCAGACGTTAAACACACTCAACACGCTTTGTTAAGCAGGAAAGCAAGCTGCAGGGTAGTAAACACAGCGGGAAGACATCAGAATGGGATTACAGAGAAGAAATGGAAGGAGGTCTTTTATTTTTCTTGCTTAAATTTGTTATAAGTAGACGGAAGGAGGGGCTTTATTTTTCTTGCATGAGTTAGTTATACGCAAGACACTGTCTGGTTTTGGTTTTAAATACAGAAGCGTGCTGGGAAGCTGGTTTACAGTGTGGAATGGTATCCGGTGTTTTTGAGTAGCCAATGGGTAGCACACAACAATGACCAGGTTGACAGTGAGTGAATAACAAAAGTAGGATTACAAAAGTGAGCGGGAATCTACACACGTCTTCTACACACCATGATTACCACTGACAGAGGATCCAGAGTCTTCAAATACATGAAATGCCCATGAGGCGATCAGAAACACACTCGCCCTCGCGATACCCTGGACCATCACAGCTTGAGTGAGAAAACATAATCACAAGACAGCAACACGGAGACGGAAATGTCTGACGAAGTTTCAAAGGAACACACACAAAAATTCTCCAGTGTGCAATGACACACTTCTGACAAATTGAAGAAAAAAGAAAACCAGAGCCAAAAAGTTAGTAGATACTAAAAAAAAATAAAAAAAAAAAATTGTAAATTGTAGAAACATAAAATACAACGCCTGAAGTAAATGAAGGTAAGAGGCTTTGCGAAGACTTTGCCAGACTCACAAAAGTCAAAACATTCGTCATCATCACACTTGCCAAGTTAAGAAAAGAGAAAGGGCCAGCTTGGAGCAGACGATATATGAAGGAATCCTCATCTACACAAAGGAATGAAGAGCCGTGAAACTCACAACTGGGCGGAACTCAAAACCTTTTCCTCACCACTTAAATGTCCTTTGGTGATAACAGACACATCTGAAAGCAGTGAGAATGGTGTATTGTGGTGCTTGTCACTTGCAGAAGGAAAATTTACAGCAGCGATCAAAACAGCACAGAAATGCGAGATACCATTCTCATCTCTTCAAGGACACAGGAACGGTACGGTACCACCTCAAAAACGTAGGTTTCTTTTCTTTTCTTTTTTAAAAGATTTTATTTATTTGAAAGAGAGAGCATGAATGGGGTGACGGGTAGAGGGAGAAGCAGACTCACTGCTGAGAAGGGAGCCCTGGGATCATGACCTGAGCCAAAGGCACTCCAAAAAAGTAGGTTTGAATTCAACCATGTGAATAATCACATTAAGTGTGAGTGGCCAAAATATCCAATAAAAAAGGCAGATATTAAGTGCCTGGGTGGCTCAATTAGTTAAGCGTCTGCCTTTGGGATCAAGTTCTACATTATGGGCTCCCTGCTCCATGGGGAGCCTGCTTTTCCCTCTGCCTCCCTCTTGTCTCTCATGAATAAAAAAATAAAATCTTAAAAAAAAGATACTGGATTAAAAAAAAAGCATGACTCAATTCTATGTTTCCTAAAAAAAACCATGTGACCTATAAAAGCTCAAATAGGCTAACAGAAAGGAAAAGGATAACCCTGATGGTATTAATCAAGAAAAATACATAATATATAAATTAGTATCCAAGTAAGTTTTAGAGCAAAAAATATTAGCAGGGACAGAGAGGGTCATTTCATAGTGACATAAGGGTCCTTTCCTCAACTGGATATAACCACCCTCAAAATCTATAAACTCACACAGTGTCATGACACATGAAGAAGGACCTGAACAGACTTTAAAGAGAACAGACAAATCCATAGGTATAATGGAGATTTTAACATCCCTCTATCAATAACTGATAGAAATAGACAGAAGATCAGGAAAGATTAAAGAAGACAAAATGGCAGGAGGCACACAATGCACCGCCTGAGACCTGGCACGTCTTCACAGAGAGGCTGACCCATCGTAGCACAATCTACAGTTCATTCTGGTGACCTCAAGAACATCTGCCAAGGGAGACCATAACCATATCCTGGGTCCTAAGTATTCAAATTGTAAGTAGGGTGTTGTCTGACCATATAGAAGAATTCTGAAATCATGAACAGAAGCCTATCTGGAAAAATCCAAAAGCATTTGAGAATGATATCCTCAGCATGTGGGTCAAAGAAACAAGATCAAAAGAGAAGTAGTATTCATTGGGAACTGAGTGCCAGTGGGAGCACAGATTAGACAAATGGGTGAGATTTATCTATAGCAGTTAGCAATGGAAAGTATACGGCACCACAAAACACCAATGACCTCAGCTTCCAACTTAGAAGTAAGAAATAGAGGAGAAGCGGGACATCTGGGTGGCTCAGTGGGTTAAGCCTCTGCCTCTGGCTCAGGTCATGATCCCAGGGTCCTGGGATCGAGTCCCGCATCGGGCTCTCTGCTCAGCGGGGAGCCTGCTTCCCTCTCTCTCTTTCTGCCTGCCTCTCTGCCTACTTGTGATCTTTCTCTCTGTCAAATAAATAAATAAAAATCTTTTAAAAAAAAAAAGAAAAAAGAAATAGAGGAGAAGCGACATGTGTTGGGGAGGTCCCTCTTGAACTCTGGGTGGGAATACAAGCTGGCGCAGCCACTTTAGTAAACAGCATGGAGGTTCCTCAAAAAGTTAAAAAGACAACTACCCTATGATCCAGTAATTGTATTTATCCAAAGACTACGAAAACACTAGTTTGAAAGGACATAGGTACCCCTAAGTCTACAGCAGCCTTACCAACAATAGCCAAATTATGGGAGCAGCCTAAGTGTCTGTCTAGAGATGAATGGATGAAGAAGATATGTGTGGGGGGGTGTATATAAATTCATGAAATATGTATGTGTGTGTATATATGTGTGTATGTATGCATACACACCATGGGATATTATTCAGCCATAAAAAGAATGAAGTCTTGCCATTTGCAACAACATGGTTGCAGCTAGAAAGCATAGGGCTAAGTCAAATAAGTTAGAGAAAGACAAATATCACGTGATTCTACTCATACACAGATTTCAAGAAACAAAAAAAAAAGGAGAGAGAGGCAGACCAAGAAAGAGACTTTTTTTTTTTTTTTCTTAGTAGAAGGCTCCATGCCTAGCGTGGAGCCCAGTGTGGGGCTTGAACTCAGGACCGGGTATCAACACCTGAACTGAGATCAAGAGTTGGATGCTTAACCAACTGAGCCACACAGGTGCCCCCAGACTCTTCAGTCTAGGGAGCCAACTTATGGTCACCAGAGGGCAGGTGGAGAGATGGGTTGAACGGTTAACAGGAAGGAAGGAGGGCACTTGTGATGAGCACTGGGTGATGGATGAGAGTGGTGAACCACTATATTGCACACCTGAATCTTATATAACACTGCATGTTAATTACACTGGAACCAAAATTTTAACAGCTTAATAAAAATAAGAAATAGAGGAAGAAAGTAAACCAAGGAAAGAATAAAGACCAAAGTAGAATTCAATAAAATAAAAATAAACACAATATAGAGAAAACAAACCCCCAGCTGGTTCTCAGAGGATAATGAATAAAATTGCTAAACATCTAATAATAGTTATTAAAGACATTAAGACAATAGAGATTACACATAGAGTGATGATATCCCTAAAAATACTACAGATATTTAAAGAATATAAAAGAATACTAAAAAAAGTTGTGAACCATTTTATGTCCTTATCTGAGAAAATTCAGTCTTTCACCATGAAATACGGTGTTGAGTACGGGTCCATAGACGTGGTCTGCCATGTTGAAATAGCACACATACACATACCGTTGATATATAAATGGTACTGGATTCCTTTGGATATTATTTTTAAATAATTCTGCATTTATGAAAAGGGGTATTTTGCTGTGGCTCCTTCTTCTCTAATTGAGTTGTGTGTTGGTCTGTCTTTGAGATCAGGGTATGTCCAACCACACTGAATAGATCGTAAACGTTCCCTCTTTTCTCAGTTCCTGAAACAACGTGTATAGAATTAGTATTTTTTAATCTTTTAAATGGTTAGAACAGTTTGCCCAGTGAAGCCACTGAACCTGGTGATTTCTTGGCAGGAAGGCTTTTAAACACAAAATCAATTTATTCAATAAGTATGTGGCTATTACCGCCCGAGTGAACTTTGTGGCTTTCGGGAAATGTGTACATTTAATCCACAGTACAGAATATTTTCTCTTATACTTGTTTTGAATTTCCCTTATCATCCTTTTAATGCTTGCAGATCTGAAGGCATCATGCCTCTTTCGTTTCGGATATTGGTAAAGTGATTGGACTTGGGCTAACAATTTGGTTAAAGGTTTAAGATAGGCATCGCTGTACTCAAATAGCCATCTTTGGTTTCACTAATATGATATGTTCTATGGTTTAATCTTTTTATGGATCATGGTTTCTGTTTTATTACTATTCTCCTCCTTATGCTTGGTTGATTTTCTAGATTCTGCAACTGGGGAATGAAGACCCTGACATTAGGCGTTATTACCTTAGTAGTAAGTCTCTCTAGTATAAATATCCCTAAAAATACTTGAGTTGCAACCTACATCTTTTTGTCTTAGTGGAACTAAAAATTTATTTTCTAGCTTAACTGAGGTATCGTAAGTAGATAAAACTGGGCATGATGAGCGTATAGACTGTGATGAATTCGTACATGAGTTGGTACCTATGTTACCAACCTATGTTGCTGGTAACACTCACGTTACCCCCGACAGTCTAGGTCACAAACGTACCACCGTCTTCTGATACATCATGCTTATATTTTCATTCAGTGAACGACGCTCCAATTTCTCTGCAATTTCCTTACAGTTACTCGTATCATTGAGAAGCCCACTGCTTATTTTCCAAATACTTGGAATATTCAGATAAGGTTATCAATCGCTCATTTAATCCCACTGTCACCAGAGAACACACAGGATTTAAACCATTTTAAATCCACTGAGACTTGAATGCTGACCCACATATCCCGTATCTGAATCAACGTCCAGTGTGCACATGAAAAGAATGTAAGAGTCTGATGTTGAATGTTCTATAAATGTCGAAAAGTGTTCTTCTGGTCTTCATTCTTATGGACTTTCTGTGTCCTTGTTTTATTAAAAAAGGAAGAGATATTTTGAATGGACTACAATTATGAATGGGTTAATTCTTGCTTTCAGATTATTTTTGGCTTTGTGTATTTCAGAGCTGTGCTATGATGTCCCGAGCCCTTAGGATGGTTATGTTCTCTCCAAGTTAGCAACACGCCTGACTTAACCAATGGTCTTTACCTCGTTCATCAGTCCTTGCTTCAGATCCAGCTCATTCTGCTGTAAATCAGGCCACTCTAGCCGTTGGTAAGTTGGCATTTCTAGTACATCCCTTCTCCTGTGGATTATTTTAACCTCGTTGTATTTTTTAACTGTTTTTGTAGGCAGCTTAGTGTCAAACCCAAGGCATTAGGTCATTTCTACATGATTACTGATGTGCAGGTTTTAAACGTAACGTTCTCTACATCTTCTTGCATGTTTCTCTGTCTCAACTGTTCTTTGTTATATTTTTATTTTTTCCCTTCTTTCAGATCTTTTCTCTCTTCATTATCGGTAACTTTTTCTTCCTTCAGCGTTTTGCTTAGTGTTCACGTTACACACGTTAGTTATGCCAGTCCCATGGTGTGTGTTCCTACACCCTGCCACACGGAAGAACCTTATGCTCTATTTTCCACCTCTGTGCACGTCCCCTTACACTTACACTATCACGGGCATCACTTCCAGCACCCGTCACTCCTGCGTGCAGATCTGGATCCCCAATACACGGAACTGTGCTGCTGCTGGTGAGACGGCTTCTCCGTTCTTACTCTGTTGGTCTGTTGCTAATGGCTTCTTCAGCCGGGGCGTCCGAACAAGTCTGTATTTCCATTTTATTTTCAAAGGTGTTTTCACTCTGTGAAGAGTTCTAGGATGAATGGGACGTTCAGTTCTTGAAAGATGGCCCTCGGCTGTGTCCTGGCTCACACTGTTTCTGATGAGAAAGACAGTGCCAGCCTTATGTCTGCTCCTCCGTAAGTAAGGGGGGTTTCCAGCGGCTCTCTCTGAAAGCCTGGATTACTACCTTATGGTTATTGCATTATAATGCATCTTGCTTTTATTTCTCCCAGTTTTCTCCCATGCCATATTCCTTGGACTATTTTTTTTTTGAACAGATGTACAGTCTTCATTAAATTTGGGGGACAAATGGCATGATTAACATATTTCCCCCTGGAAATCCAGTGACAAGCACATCATTCCATTGGCTGTTGTGTCAAATTTCATCAGATCCCTGTTTCCTTTTGCACCAGCCGTCATAATCTGGATATTTCGTTTTGTAGACTTTTTAAAATTTCGATTTGCTTCTGGAATACCCATCTGCTGTTCATTCCTTCTGATAGTACCCTTATTTGAGAGGCGGCATCTTTTGACTCTAGAAGATTAATTTGGCTTTCACATTTTCCTTGACCACCTTTCTGAGGCCGGCACCGTAAGTTGAAGGGGTGTATTTATAGGAGACAGTTTAACACCCCGTCTCGTAATTCTATCATCTGTGTAAGTTCTTGGTGCACTTCTCTTTACTGGAGTTTTCTTCCTCCCCACGGGTCACATGTTTGCGTTCTTTTGCGGGTCAATAAGATCTCCTTAGATACCAGTCTTTGGAAATGTCCCTTTTTGGGGGGCAGACTGTGTTTGTATATACTCTTGACCTTTGCTCTGGAATACTCTTAATGAAACTTGGAAACTCTTTTTTTTTTCAAGTCTTGCTTTTAAACTTTGTTGGAAGTGGAGACTTTAGTCTGAGACCAGACTACGAAAGCAGTACTCTTTTGCATGTGCTCTCCTCTCCTCTCCTCTCTGATTTCTAATGCGGTAAAATACATACAGTATAACATTTACTGGACTCACAATTGTTGAGTGTACAGTTGAGTGGTACTGAGTACATACTATGTCCATCCCTCCTAATCTTGCTGTCTTTACTCATATACCTTCTAACATACCATTTAATTTGGGCATCATTTCTACCATCTATTGCCTGCTTCAACTCACAGAAAGTTACAATCTGCGATGGTGAGAAATCTGAGTTAGACTCAAGCCAGCCTGTGTTTATCTAGAGTCTGTGAGTGTTTCAAAATCGTTTTGTGAATCAGTCCTTTCATTCAATACTTAAAAACCACAATAATGAGTATTCCACTGTTTTTTATTTTAAAAACCACTGTTTAATGGTAAGACCTTCCTGAGAGCTGCGAACCACACTTGGGTAACTTTTATGTGACCATCTCTGCCGATCAGTGGAGGGATTGAAATTTTGTGTAAAAGATACTTATCTTTTGGGGTACCTGGGTGGCTCAGTGGGTTAAGCTTCTGCCTTCGGCTCAGGTCATGATCCCAGGGTCCTGGGATCGACCTGCATCAGGCTCTCTGCTCAGCAGGGAGCCTGATTCCTCCTCTCTTTCTCTCTGCCTGCCTCTCTACCTACCTGTGATCTGTCAGATAAATAAATAGAATCTTAAAAAAAAAAGATACTTATCTTTCTACCAACGTGCATCTTCTATTTTTCCCCCATGTATCTTTAAAGTGACATGCATTTATATGCTTTATATTATTTGAGAATTCGATAGTAATTGAATGAATTGGTGAGAATGACTTCACATAGCCTAAAGGAAAGACGTAATAATTGCTTCACAATAACAAAGCTGTAAATGTCACTCGTTCTATTTCCAGACAAGAGATGAAATGGAATCAAAGAAAAAAAATGCACAAATACATATATGAATACAGATAACAGCTCATTTTCTCCAAACAAAAAACAATACAAGCTGTTTCTTTCCTGATTATTAAGATGGTTTTGTTACCATGGAGCTGGGAATATATGGGGCAAATATCCATGTAATTTAAAAACAGTAACGTATTTCAATCAGAGAAATATTTTAACAAACGTGTTTTCCCAAATAGATTGAAAATCTCTACCTGCAGGAAAAATATTGACCAGCATCAATATTTTTGTTAAATATTAGTTTTGGGGGTTTTTTTGTTTGTTTGTTTTTTCTTAAGTAGGCTCCATGTGAAGCCCGACATGGGCTTTGAACCAATGAGATCACGACCTGGGTGGAAGCCAAGAGTAGGACAGTCAACCTACTGAGCCCCCCAGGCACACCTGATAAACTTTAGTTTTGACTAAAATAATTTCATCACCTTATATGAAACCACAGTTTCAGATTTAACAGGAGATATTTTACAATTCTTTTGTGTTTTTATCATTGAGAACAACATTTTAGTTTATACTCTGTCAAGGTCAATAAAACACATCAACCAAATAAAATAAAACTCCTTCTAAAAGATAACCAAAATGGATATATTTTTGCAGATGGTAGTTTGAGTACATTTCCAATCAAAAGTAAAAGAGGAACATGTATCCGAACAACTTGGAGTTCTAAAAACGTGGTTTGATTAATGCTAGCTTATGTCTTTTTTCCCCCAATAGAAGAATATGGAGGCAAGCCATGTCCTTGAGAATCCCATACATTTCATCTGTATTCTTTTCACTAACACTTCAAGATGTGCTTCCAAAATCTAAAGCCTGTCAAGAAGGTTATGACTGTAGAAAATGGAAAATATTTTCAAAAACGTTCCAAACATGTTACAAAGCACATGTGGGTTCGGGTAACATATAACTTGATCAAAATATGCAATGAAGATAACCACCTTTCTGGTGCATGCTTCAGCATGGATATAATAAATAGATTTTAAGAACCCACAAAAAAACAAAAACAAAAAGAAATCAGCTTAAACTATGGCTTAAAAAATACATTTGTCAAAGACCAAAATGAACAGGAAAGGGTAAACTAATTTTGACTTTACTTGAAGTGAACTGCAGGCCTTCAACAATAGTCACTTCCATATACCTCTATACTTAAGTGCAAATGAAATGTTGCACAGACTTAAAACCCGACTGACTCGAGCAAACTTTGAGCAAGCTATTCTAGGAGACATCCTTCGACCATGGCAGTGATAGTAGTCCTGCAGCGGGCGGCTCGATCCCAACCAAGGCTCATGGAAACTCAAAAATAAAGTAGCATTCAGGAACTTTATCCACCTTTCTGCATTTCACAATTGAGATTATTCAGGCAAAGTAGAAATGGACACTTTGCAGGGCAATTTGAGTAACATTCATTTCTATCAACTGGGTTTATAAGTTTTTCCAAGTTGTACAACAATCACTTGAACCAAACCGTCATTGAACTATCACATAGCATCCTTTCAAGGAGAACCCAATGACTTTAAAGAACTTGGTGCGATTCTGTAAAGGCATCCCATGGTCTGAGCAGAGACTCTTCGAGGGCACGGCACAGAGATAAGCAAGGTAAAGGGAGATTTTGGAAGGCACTCCTTTGAAAACAACCTCCTCAACGGATGAGCAACCCTGCCCTCCAGCTATCATTCACATGATGTGGGGCCCACTGGAATTTCCCAGCAGGATGAGACCAAGCAGGATCACAGGACTGCAGAGCAAAGGCTAGGATGAGTCTTATAGCTCCCATGAATGAATGACAGAGCAAAGACCCTGGACCCTCCCATCATAATGGTACCCAGGCTCAAGGGGCAACACCCAGGATGAGACAGAGAAGAAGGAAGAGTACCAGCTAGAGACGTGAATTCAGAAGAGTAGCAGGGCAAGCACGTACTTCCCAGATGCACAGAGAGTGATGCCACAGACGAGAGGAGTTCAACATGGCACCCAAAGAACCATCTCCCCCTAGATCTATGAGTCCAATGACGTCCCTCTTCCACATCTTAGGAAGAAAAGCAGAGGAAGAAAGCTGAGAGTCAAGATTTCTGATTTTTGTTTGTTTGTTCTTGTTATTTTTAAAGATTTATTTATTTGAGAGAGAGACCAGGGAGGTGGTGAGGGGCAGACAGAGAAGAAGAGGGAGAGAAGTAGATTCCCCATTGAGCATAGAGCTTGATCTCATGACCCTGAGATTATGAACTGAGCCACAATCAAAAGTCAGATGCTACTGAGCCACCAGATGCCCCAAGAGTCAAGATTTCTAAGAAATTCTATCCAATAATGGATTCAAATTATGTAATTAGACCAAGATTTTAAACCATGTCAAAGAGGTAATTGATTTTACTTTCCCTACTAACGCACAGGCTGGGACCTGAAGGAAGGGCAGATTTGTTTCAAAATAAATAAATTCCATTTTTCCTACTCTTCCAAGTGATAGTGTAAATGAAATCTGAGATCCTACTGTATAAGAGACATCAAATGTATCAAGGCATTCACACACATGTGTGGTCCTACATACAAAGAAATGTTTTAATCTTTGCCCATCTTGTTTTATTTTGATATGGGAATTCCCCTGAGAAGAAGAGAGCCATGAATGCTTAATTGTAGAAGGGCTTTGTCAGCAAAGTGTGGAAAGGACCATCAGAAAGCTGGGCTTGGAGGGATAATTCAAATGTTATGGCTTTCTTCAGAAGAGGTGACCTTCCTCATTAACCAGGGCTGGTCACAATTGAGTGAAGATACAGTCCTGAGTCCCTCCGTGCCATCCCAGCACTGCTTCTCATGATGTATGAGAAGTTTATAGAACAACGAACTTCATCTTACCGAACCTTCAGCCCCAGAGGGGATTCATTTGTTAAAGGATCTGCACTGGACAGAGCAGACTAATTAGACTGTTGTTGATGACACTGATGAAGCACCTGGTGTGGGCACGGAGGAAGCGGACTGCTATAAAGAGGAGCAGCATCTAATTAACAGATGGGGAATCGATTCCATCTACTATAGTACCAAGAAGTGTAAGATACCTGGGAATAAACCTAACCAAAGAGGCAAGGGATCTGTCCTCGAGGAACTACAGAACACTCATGAAAGAAATTGAAGAAGCCACAGAAATATGGAAGACCATTCCATGTTCTTGGATCAGAAGAATAAACATTGTTAAAATGTCTATACTGCCTAGAGCAATCTATACTTTTAATGCCATTCCGATCAAAATTCCACCGGTATTTTTCAAAGAGCTGGAGCAAATAATCCTAAAATTTGTATGGAATCAGAAGAGACCCTGAATCGCTAAGGAAATGTTGAAAAACAAAAATAAAACTGGTGGCATCACGCTACCTGATTTCAAGCTTTACTAAAAAGCTGTGATCACCAAGACAGCATGGTCCTGGCATAAAAACAGACACATAGACCAGTGGAACAGAGTAGAGAGCCCAGATATGGATCCTCAACTCTTTGGTCAAATAATCTTCGACAAAGCAGGAAAAAACATACGGTAGAAAAAAGACAGTCTCTTCAATAAATGGTGCTGGGGAAATTGGACAGCTCTATGTAGAAGAATGAAACTCGACCATTCTCTTACACTGTACACAGAGATAAACTCAAAATGGATAAAAGACCTAAATATGAGGCACAAATGTATCAAAATCCTAGAGGAAAACATAGGCAGTAACCTTGGGACATCGGCCACAGCAATTTCTTTCAAGATATGTCTCCAAAGGCAAAGGAAACAAAAGCAAAAATGAACTCTTGGGACTTCATCAAGATCCAAAGCTTCTACACAGCAAAGGAAACAGTCAACAAAACAAAAGGTAACCCACAGAATGGGAGAAGATATTCGCAAATGACACTACAGACAAAGGGCTGATATCCAAGATCTATAAAGACCTCCTCAAACTCAACACCCAAAAAAACAGATAATCATGTCAAAAAATGGGCAGAAGATATGAACAGACACTTCTCCAATGAAGACATACAAATGGCTATCAGACACATGAAAAAATGTTCATCATCACTAGCCATCAGGGAGATTCAAATTAAAACCACATTGTGATACCACCTCACACCAGTTAGAATGGCCAAAATTAGCAAGACAGGAAACTACGTGTGTTGGAGAGGATGTGGAAAAAGGGGAACCCTCTTACACTGTTGGTGGGAATGCAAGTTGGTGCAGCCACTCTGGAGAACAGTGTGGAGATTCCTCAAGAAGTTAAAAATAGAGCTTCCCTATGACCCTGCAATTGCACTACTGGGTATTTACCCCAAAGATACAGATGTGGTGAAAAGAAGGGCCATCTGTACCCCAATGTTCATAGCAGCAATGGCCACAGTCGCCAAAGTTTGGAGAGAACCAAGATGCCCTTCAACGGACAAATGGATAAGGAAGATGTGGTCCATATACACCATGGAGTATTATGCCTCCATCAGAAAGGATGAATACCCAACTTTTCTATCAACATGGATGGGATTGGAAGAGATTACACTGAGTGAAATGAGTCAAGCAGAGAGAGTCAATTATCATATGGTTTCATTTACTTATGGAGCATAAGGAATAACACAGAGGACATGGAGAGATGGAGAGGAGAAGGGAGTTTGGGGAAATTGGAGGGGGAGATGAACCATGAGAGACTGTGGACACTGAGAAACAAACTGAGGGTTTTGGAGGGGAGGTGGTTGGGGGTTGGGAGGGCCTGGTGGTTGGTATTAATGAGGGAACGTATTGTATGGAGCACTGGGTGTGGTGCATAAATAATGAATTCTGGAACACTGAAAAGAAAACAAAATGAAATTTAAAAAAAAAAAAAAAGAGAGAGAGAGATTGGGAGCCTGGCTACTTCCACTGTGAAGTCATGGTCAACCCAGAGGAAGCAAATTTTACCACAGAGAGACCAGAGGCATGAAGACTTCTGGACCTCTTCCTCTCCTGGAGCCCAAACTCTGTGTTTAGGGAGACACGTAATTTCATCCTTAGAGAATCCGCAGGGTATGGACATGTGTGACGAGTAACTTGAAGGACATGAAAAAACCCATCACAAGTTCAAGAATCATTTTAGTCCGAAACAGAGAGTTGTAAATGTCATGAAACAGGTACCACTAACCTGAATGACTATGGGTTTTACTGGCAGGTAGAGAAGACATCAATGATCTTTACACTGGAGGAGAACAGCTTTGTGTTATGGCTACTGGTTTTCCTCCCACTTCTTTTGACGCCCAATTCTTTTGCTGTGCCTGCAACTGTGTGCAAGAGTCTGTCTGCTTCTCCTAATTTAGTGTCTGCGTCTCTTAATTTATTGAGACAAAAGTACCAACAGTGAAATGCAGATGGTAAGTGTGTGCTTTAATATTCTGATCATCCCATGAGTCTAGTACTTTACACCAGAGGCTGAGTCTGTGTATCAGTGGGAAGAATCTTCATGCTCCTTCCACAATGGAAAACCATCATTCTCTTTTGTTTTTGTATTACCATGCTTTCTCCTGCTTGCTATTCAGCACATAAATGTGCACTTCTTCTGTGCTGGTTAGTTTCTTTGAACCCCACATCTGTAAGAGCGAACCGTCCCGTTCCTATGTAGGGGAATCCCTGATGTTCCTTTTTCTGCTACATAGAATCCCACTGTGTGAATACACCACCCTTTGCTTATCCGTTGTCCTGGTGAGTTTTCTTGAGTTTATTCAATCACTCTGGTGCATCTAAGTTGATTCCAGAGCTTTGAGTCTTTATTCGGGGAACAGAATTAGAGATAAACACCGATGGCTTCTCTATATGAAACCTACTACATGTTTCTGGACAAAATGTACCTGGTAATGAGGTCTTGCTCTTTTTATGTATTACTGGATTTGATTCGTAAAGCTGGTACTTGACTCAAGGAAGTTCTCCACAGGAACATCCTCCTCCGCTTGATTATGTAAAGAGAAGGACCCTTTTAATTATAAACACCAGAGTGCAGGTTAAATATAGTTTTAAAACAGAAAAGAAAAAGCATATGAGACAGGTATTAAACACAGAGTACATGATTTAATTATTAATCTGGTCTTCCTCCCTATGGGAGTTAATCTAACTGTCTCTATCCTAAGCACTTTGTATCTTCTAGGTAGAAGTCCTTCACGGCTAGCAGACGACACAAAGAGCAGGAGCCTTCTCTTGAAGCCTAGATCCATGATGCCTTCTAGAGTGTACAGCTCTATGCCTTCAGTCCCACTCCCTGGGAGTCCTTTCCCCACCATAGACAAGTCTGTTACGTCGTGGAGGCCAATGCCACCATTTTGGTTGGCCGTCCTGCAGTTATTTCTAAGCATAAGCTGGCGATACGCTGAGAATCTACCCCTAGTGTAAGCACCCAGATGTGGGCTTATCAGGTTTACGGTTTACTATTCCACTTGAAAATTTTGTCTGAATACATTTTCCATGGCTCCCTGCCATCTGAAACCATACCGCCCCATTTTTGGAAACACATTTTGGAAAGCTCTCCACAGGCCTGACGTATAGGCCACCCACCACTTTACATCTGCCAGTAAAACACGGACTGGGAAGAATCTGTTAATTCTGCCATTCTTTATATTTATCGAGAGTACTGCCCAGCATGCTTCACACACATGCGGTGAGTCTCAAGTGGCAACAGGAAGTACCGTCAGGTTCTGCTGAACGTGAAAATGTTCATCTTGGCCATATTAGGGCAAGAATTCAACAGGTCATGAACGTGTGGTCTTTCTACATGTGTCCCCTTGCGTCTCACACACAAACAGAATGATCCCTGAAGCAAGTCAACTACCATGATTCTGCCGAGATGTGAAAAGAGAGACTCCAAGAATATGGAATCCAGCTCTAGCGTAACTAGGTCATACACTGTGTGCGTAGAATGAAACACGCTTCCAAAGTCAAGAGAGAAGACAAAGGTGAGCTTGGGTGGGACGCACAGTGTTGTCGGTATCCCGTCTTCTACGTTGGGTGCACTGTTTTATTTTGCGGGACTTCAGCACTGTACAGGGTGGACGTGGGCGACGCAGCCTGGCCATAGGACGCTCAGGCTGGCGGCCCTCTGCAGCACCCCCAGCAGCGTGCCAATCAAACGAACGCCTGAACTTCTAGCAAACCTGCAGCCTTGGGGCACCTGCAGGGCTCAGCCAGTGGAGCGTCCGACTCTCGGTTTCAGCTCAGGTCATGATCTCAGAGTGGTGAGATCGAACTCTGCGTCGG
The DNA here is from genome assembly GCA_004024625.1 of Mellivora capensis. Lineage (NCBI taxonomy): Eukaryota > Metazoa > Chordata > Mammalia > Carnivora > Mustelidae > Mellivora > Mellivora capensis. Next base: position 23,098 of record PISX010008151.1, on the reverse strand, counting down.
GGTCCGCGCTCAGCACAGAGTCTGCTGGAAACTGAGTCTCCCTCTTCCTCTGGCTCTCCTGCTCATGTGCTATCTCTAAAACCAATGAATAAATCCTAATTAAGGTCATAAAATCGAATTAATCAATTAAAGCGTAGAGCGTTTAATATTATTACTTATCAGTGAAGGCTGTGAAGTTCGTGTTCAGAACACGGGTCTATGCTGTACAAACTGCAGTATAAGCACATTACTTCTGAATTTATTTACAAGACAGAGCATGCACAGTGGGACAGGGAGAAGCAGGCTCCACACTGAGCAAGGACCCCGACGTGGGGCTCGATTCCAGGACCCTGGACTCATGACCGGAGCTGAAGGCAGAGACTTCACCCATGGAACCCCAAGGTGCCCCCATTCATACACATTTTAAACAGCAATACTCTTCCTAAAGTCCCAATGGTTCATCCACGTTAAAAACCTCCATGGTCACCAGTACTGATCGAGGGTATTTCAGGAGGGCTCTAGGTCTCACTCACCTTTCAAGACAGCCACTGCCTTCCCCCTTTTTCTTTAGGGGGAAAAAAATGAAAACTACATGCAAACCCTTTAACGGGCTCCAAGAGAATCAGCCAATGCGAATCAAGAGGAGGAACACGTTTCAGGGAACTGAGTTCACTTTGCACAGAGGGCAGTGCCCTTCCCGCCGTTCCCGTGTCCTACAACAACTCCTGACAGGACAGGTCTCATGCGGCGAGCCACTCTGCATAACACGGGAACGGGAATGGGAATCATAGGAGGAAGAGAAGGAGAAAGGGTGTTCTGGTTTCAGCTTTGAATCAGGAAGAACGGCAAGAGCCCGGAATCGATTAGGCCGGCTCTCAGCTCTCGTGGGAAATGGGTGTCTTATGGCCAGGGAGGAGGGAGGCCAGGGCGTCCGAATCCAATGGCCGCAGTCACACCATCCAGCCCTTAAAGTTCACATGTGTCATTACATCCGCGGGAGTGAGAACCACGGCACTGAGGAAAGGTCCTGCGAAATCCTGGCGCAGGGCCCCCATCTCCAGCGGCAGAAGGAAGGAGCCCGTGTTCCCGCAACGTCCTGCATCCCTGCCCTTCCGAACGCCCCCCCCCCCCCCGGTGCAGCCGGGGACCCGGACAGCAGGCTTCGTCCTTCTGTGCTTTAGAACTGATAGGTGTTTGCAGATCTCGGAATTCTCTTGCCGTACCGCCGTCCGGGGAGGCGGGGGGAATGATTCTCAGACCGTGCTGATAAAGAAGTCAGATGAAACGGAGGACAACGGACCCCCCAAACCTAAGAACACAACAAACACATAAATGACCTGAACTGAAGCAGTACGTCATCAGGATTTAGTAAAAACACCAGCAGAAAATCCTTCCAGGCCGCCCTCAAGCTCCTATCTTCCTAATGTCCATTTACAGGAATAATTGGAGACGTCCACGATGTATCCGAAAATATTTTCTAGTTCTGTATTTTTTTAACACATCATTTTAGAAAGATGGAAAGAAAGATAATTTTCAAGTTGAGACAAAGTTCCGAAGCAAATGATGGAAAATCCTATGACTGCAATCTGTTAAGGTCATCGGAAGAAAGGAGACGGGTCAGCAACAAGATATTAATGTAATAATATGGACGTGTTTTAAAATGTGTGTATAAGGGCGCCTGGGTGGCTTAGTGCATTAAGCCTCTGCCTTCAGCTCAGGTCATGGTCCCAGGGTCCTGGGATCGAGCCCCACATCGGGCTCTCTGCTCAGCAGGGAGCCTGCTTCCTCCTCTCTCTCTGCCTGCCTCTCTGCCTACTTGTGATCTCTGTCTGTCAAATAAATAAAATCTTTAAAAAAATGTGTATATAAGTGCATTAAAAAAAAATAGGCATCTGCAGCCCTGCATGGGGGGCTCCCTGCTCAGCAGCAAGCCTGCTTCCCCCTTTCTCTCTGCCTCTTCCCCCTGCTCGTGCTTTCTTGCTCCCTCTCTCTCAAACAAGTAAAATCTTTTAAGGAAAACATTTCCAAGAGTGTCACCGACCTCGTGAATTCAAGACAGAGATTGCACACATGATTTAGAAAAGGTTAATAATAAAACAAAAGCTTTGTCCTCGGCAATGCAAATTCTCAGCCAAAGGCTCCACAAACAAAACAGAATGATCCACTGTTGTGTGGTTTTGTTTTTTTTTTTAAGATTTTTTTTTTTAATTTATTCGGCACGGAGAGTACATGAGCAGGGGGAGCAGAAGGCAGAGGGAGAGGGAGAAGCAGGCTCCATGCTGAGCAGGGAGCCCAATGCAGGACTCAATCCCAGGACCCTGGAATCATGACCTGAGCTGAAGGCAGAGGCTTTAACCCACTGAGCTTCCCAGGTGCCCCTGCATTTTTTCTTAAAGCACAAAATGCAAATATAAATAAGTTGTTTTCACCATCAGGTACTCAGAATGCCGCTTCCAAATGCTCCACACAAGCATTTGCTGTTACAGAGCCAAAATCCAAGAAATTGAGGTGCTTCCATTTTTAGCTTCGTCCGTAAACAAAGATTCAGTTTTCCGCCGCAGTCTTATCTGCAAGCTCTTACCTTCTTTGTGTCCATTTTGTACTTGTGAGGAAGAGCAGGTTAATGAGGTGATGTTTAGGGCATAAATAATAAGTAAATTTGGAATAAAACCTGCTCATCTAGGGGTTCCTGGGGAGCTCAGTGGGTGAAGTGTGTGCCTTTGGCTCAGGTCATGATCTCAGGGTCCCGAGACAGAGTCCACAGTGCCCCGTCCAGTGGGCTTCTGGCTCAGCGGGAACCTGCTTCTTCCTCTCCTGCTGCCCCTCCCTGTTACTCATCCGTTCTCTCGAAAAAAAAAAAAAAATCTTAAAAAAAAAGTTCCCCTCGTTCTTGCTGTGCCGTTGTATTCAAGAACCTGGAACTCGGTACGGGTTTGTTCAGGACATAAATGCATGTTTACGGGGAAAGCAGAACCTTGACTCTGAATGCGTTCCAAGCTCCACCCCTGGGATTTCCGCGTGGAGCTTTTCGGCCCACGTCACCCCTGCAACATTGTTCCTTTTCCACTTAAATGACCGCAACCCAAGAGCTGGTGTCCTGGTGAGTGACCAGTCACTTGCCCTTGTGCTCACTGCCCACACGTCAGGGGCAAATATTTTTTAGGATCTTACGGCCACTGTCTCTGCTCCAGACTTCTCAGCCGCTCTCCTGGGACTGGGCTGTCGGATACATATTTGTATGAGCTTAGCGACCCAGTTTTGTTTCGTTAGAACGGCCGGATCCTAACAACGTGAAGGTTTCTATACCAGCAACAGATTGGAAATGCGTAATTTCAAAACGAAACTGCGCATGTGAATTTTCCAAAACTTATGATTTCCATTAGCTTCCCACAGATAGCTGGCTGTGCAGAATACGGACGTGTGAATGTATACATCATGCATGTGTGCAAATGTACTCACATAAACAGGTTATGTGCATATATGAATGCATGGCTATGAGTGTAGAAAATACAGTTCACGCAGGAGATAAGGTAACTGAAGAGAGATACTGTATTGCACAATACTATAAAAATATTATATTATATATTAACATGTCGTGTATATGATACTATAAAATATTCTTTATAATATAAATACATATATATACACACATACACATATATGTATACAATGTTATAAAATATTTGTCTGCCAGGAGTGTGCAGAGGGCTTAGTCACTACAACATGGGAGTCTTGATCTCTGGTTTGCAAATTCGAGCCCCACACTGGATGTACAGATTACTTAAAAATAAAAAACTTTAAGGGGCGCCTGGGTGGCCCAGTCTTTTAAACGTCTGCTTTTGACTCAGGTCACCATCTCAGGGTCCTGGGATTGAGCCCCGCATGGGGCTCTCTGCTCCGCGGGGAGCCTGCTTCTCCCTCTGCCTCTCCCTCTGCTTCTCCCTCCACTCATGCTCTCTCTCAGATAAATAAAATCTTTAAAGAGGTATTTACTTATCTACTCCAGGAAATCGGCAATATGCACGTAGAAGACGACTCGTCATCAGTATCTTTACAAATTCCACACAGGTACCATCAACTGCCTCACTGGTTTCCCTGTAAATCTAGACCTGTGGTCTCAAGACAGTGACGCTGGTCTCTTTGTTCCTTGCTTGGTTCCAAAGCTTGACAGGGAGGGCTGGTACCTGGACTCCAGACCCACCAGGCAGCTCTACACAGGAGGAAAGAACGTTTGTCGGAGGTGACGTAATAGGACCTCCCCTCTTAAACCACCTGCTGATGGGGGCAGGGGTTGGGAGCAGACCACGAATGATCTACTGTATATTCAGAATGACTTTAACATGTATACTTTATGTGGTGGATTGTCTATTCGACACATTCCTACGTGACCTGGAATCAGTCTGGTCCAGGGCACCCTGAGAGCGTCCCCCACCACCGGGGATAACTAGTTGTCTACACCAAAGACCGGTCCATTTATCAACTTTCGTGTAAATAAGGAGTAACGTTAGTATCGAAAACCTGTAACATTTGCATGTTTACGATTCTCTCTCTCTCGATTTACGACTCCATCGCACCGAAACAGACAAAGAAATCTACGGTCACTTAAAAGTATCGCAGTAAAAGTTCACGGTCACTTACGTGTCAATGACTTCTTGACACACGTGCGTTGACATTTTAAGAATCACGAATTTCATTTCAAGGAGTCTTTAATGCTACGGCTACTATATTGCCCAAAAACTGAATTACAAGGTAACTTTATAGTTGCTCGTTAATTCGTCAATTGAAAAATGTATTAAATTCACATTGTGTCTTAAAAATGAAAGTTTGATTAGATAATATAACCCAATTTCCCAGCAAATATGAGTTAATTTCCTTAAAGAATTATCCCACTATGTTAAACAGAGTCGAATTTCAGGATGCCACCTTTTATCTACATTAAGGTTTCTATTTGTTCGTGAAAAGGATCATCAGGTCTCTTTCAACCTTCATAAATATGCAAGTACGCTCTGAACCCTCCCCTTCTCATTTTATTTGCTTCGTCTTTATAGACGTCGGCAATGCCGAATTTATATCGTGGGAATTAAACACGGGCTTGCGCATATGTCTCTTCTGGTAACTCAACACGAGGAAACCCTATGCCACCAAAAGGAGGTCGCGCTAATTTTTAGAGGTGAATTAATGGAACGTTCTTCCGACACATGTATTTTGAGCATGATTGGAGGAGATCGAGATTCCAAAAGGGGACTACGTAGTTTTCGGTTCTAGAGCTCCAAACTGGAACAGAGCAGTGTCGTGAAAAACAAGTCAGAACCTAAAGGTATACGGTGATTTTTAACTTGCGTGTCTCTGTCACACGCCTTGCATCGTCCATACAAATAACGATTGGCACTTTGCAATATATCGATTTGAGTATATGTCGGCAGGCACATGAGGCTTTAGCCATCTTTACGGAGAGAAAGGACTCCGCATCGAAACTTGCTCCCTCCCGAGTTTCAAACAGGAGCCCCACCTGCGCAGAGCAAGCAAAAAGGGAAGAAATCTGGAAAATCATGCACTCTGCAGAAGAACCCCGAAAGAGGATTCAGAAGAAATTCACTGCTTTGGAAATAAACAAGTTTAATAGGTTTTTGGCCGGTTCTGCTGAAATTCCTTCCTGACCTTCACCCCGACCCAGAAATTTCAGGGAAGTAAGAAAATGATACCATAAGATCTCAAGAGTTATGGGGTTTGTATGAGGCAGGACTGTCATGCAGATGATTTACCAGAATTTAACAGACGGAGAGAGAAGCGTATCTTTGGGATTTCGTTCGTCTGCATTGCCTCCAAGGAAATTTACTTTTTCCGATGACTTACCCTAAGACGGGGGTCTGCTCCCACGTTCTGAAACACTGGCGTTTGCGATTTTTGGTCTTCTCTGAGATTTCTAGACATTTCTCCTTGGACTCCCACATACGATGGTCTTTCTCTGCCCCCCGCTCAAAGCTCCCTGTTCTTCACAGACGCTAAGGATTTCCCAGTCTGGTCGTACCCAAACCCAGCCTCACTGGGAAGGTGCGTTCCATCATTTCAATTGTCATCCAGACACTGGGGCCTTTTCTTTCTAGGAACCGTACAACCACACACCACTTAACGCTCTCCTTGAACCTAGTCTTGCATATCTAATGGATTTGCATCGTGTAGAGACCGCTGGAAGTTGGGTCTCACAATTTTTCTCTTCTTAATAAGAGTTTCTACCACGTTGATGTTTATTTTTATATGTGACCGGTTGCATTGGTTTTGCCCCCTTTTTGTTCTTTGAAAGCGTTTCTCTCGTTTATTTAAATATGTTTTTCTTCTGAATTGTGTCTCCTACCGTTTTTCCTCTTCAGGTCCCTCCTCCTTTCGATAATCTTTATGTTGATAGCCTCACGTTCCTGATTCATCTCTTTATTTTTCTTTTTTCTTCCTTTAATTTCATTTGCTTTGCTGACAGGCTGAGTGTCTCTGGGCTCACTCAGAAGTCTATGCACTTTGCCCCTCTCAATTCACTGAGATGAAAAAAGAAACACCCCCCCCTTATAAAGAGTGAAGAAATTAGATTTTCATCACGTCAAACTCTCATTTTAAATGTTTTTCACATAATTTTTTATATATTTCTCTTGGGAGATAAATAAATCCCTTACTATAAAGACATGGCTTATCAAGATTTGGTTTTTTGTGGACTTTTATCATTTTATCATCTTGATGTTTACTGACTGTGATATTAGTGTATTATTGGAATAAAAAACACAGTGAAGTTAAGGTTGGTGTGTTATTTAAATTTATTAATAATAATAGTAATTAATAATTCATTTAAAGGGAAATCAGCAATTCAAATTATTTGGGTTCTCGGAAAAAAAACAAAGGGACAATTTGCATAAATGAGAATGTTACATGAATATCTGACATTATCAACAGATGAAGGCCAAGAACCATTTCTGAAACAGAATTATTAAATACCTGACTTTTACAGGAAGCATCTGGGTTAAAGACATTACACCAAATGTATTTTCTCTGTAACGTCTATCAAATAATTTAAAATATACAGGAAGGAAATGTTGATGTCCAATTTTTAGTTGATTCTTATAGACTATTAAACAACTATATGAAATAAACTCTTATTTAAACTGTTTTTCTAAAAAAAACTGTTTTTCTTTGTGACTTGTGGGTTCACTTAAAGAAACAGACACCATACACACATATATGTATGGAAAGAAGCAAAAAACTTAAAGGATTAATAGTAACAGGTCTTTCCTAGTCACCAGAATTTCTCTTGTTCAATATATAAACCTAATCAAAGTTTTAAGAAAACCTAATCCATTCACGATTTTCAAAATTATTCCAAATACAGCATTTCCCCCCAAATATTTCAGGGTAATAAGTGGAATTCCCTTTTGCCAAATTCCAACAAAACCTAGGTGGACTCACTGGGATAAAGCAGCAGGTCTGCGTTAAGAACAGATGCCCTGTGGGGACTCCTGGGGGACTCAGTTCCACAAATGGCCCCAACCCAGCCGGGGTTGAAGGAACCTCAGCACGCCCGCCTGCAGGCACAAACACTGGCCGGTGTGGCCACCAACACGAAACTCGGTCACTACTTCCCATATTCCCAAACGGCAAGAACTGCCCAAATCCTCAAGGCAAATGAAAACGCAGCAGATGCATGTAAAGTCCACCGTAATCCGCTACCCTGAGCAGCCACTGAATCCTCCCGGTGAAACACGGCCAACAAACCAAAGCCATGCCTCTACTACCACCGCGCCTACCACCGTAGAGACACCGGTTCGAATCACAATCAGAAACACACGTGGTCGAGAATCAGGTTCGCAACCCAGAGCCAACACAGTCCGCCGTTGGAGCATGAAGACCGACGGCGAGCAGGAGAAGGTGGCCACACAGTCAAGGGGGACACATACGGAGAAAGGAAAGTCAACGCTTACCTGTGTCATTGGCGTGAAAAGCAGCCACGACCAATCGGTACCCACACTCCCTTCTTCTCGCTTCCTCTGCCCGGCTCTCCCCTGCGTTTTCCAGTTACCCCTCATCCCACATCGTCCTCATGAGCCCACAAACATCCTTTCGTGTCAGAAACCATTTGAAAGGCTGGCTAGGCTCCCAGCCCGCACAGGATCAAGGTTCCCGCTGCCTACGGGGCGTGTCACCATGGCGTTTAGCACACTTACCCCAGGCGCCGTGTTGCTGCAGCGCGTCATCGGATGTCATGATACTCCTGGGACTCTGACACCGGTGACCTCAGTCTGGACCGCCTGTATGGGAAGAGAGAGCGCTGGGTGAAGGAAAGATGATGCGCCTGGTGAAAATCATGGGCTGGTGGGACAGGTGAGGCATTCAGGGTGTCCTGTGGAAGGAGGAGGGAGAGATCTGGTGGTGAGGACGGCATTGGTGGGAATAAATAGGCTACTTTGGGGTGGTCTGTCATGGTCTCAAAGAAAGGAATGCTGCTTGGGCAAGACGGGAGTCGTGCACCTTGGGAGAAGGAGGGAGAATCGGACAGTATTTGGATGGTCGACCCAACAGCGATGAGTGCAGATGTGCAGAAAGTCTTTCTTTGTTGTTGTTGTTGTTGTTTTGTTTTGTTTTTAATTTTTGAAGAGAGAGCACAAGCAGGGGGAGCAGCAGGCAGAGCCAGAGGGAGGAGAAGACTCTTCCCAACGTGGGGCTCATCCCAGGACCCTGAGATCACGACCCGAGGTGGAGGCAGAACTTAGCTGACGGAGCCACCCAGGTGCCCCACGGAATGTGAAGTCTTATTTTCATTCAGGGAACGTGGAGGGTACCAGGGCCACCCTGCGGGATGCAGAAGCCTAGAAAGGACCAGGTTGGGGCTGGATACATTTTATTCCGGAGGTCTGTTTGAGGGCCGACTTCCATTGGATCATTTAAAGCCTGACATGGAAAAAAAGGACTATTTAAATAAGTAAACAAGAAAGGAATTCGGGGATGGAGGAAAAGGCGAGCAGGGAAAGACAGGGAATGACTGAATTCCGTGTCTTATGGATCGTGCTGCTTCTCCCCTATCCCGTTCCATCCCTAAGGTAGAATCTTGGGCGTTCTAGGAAAAGCAGCGTTATGGTAAGGATTTTCTCGACTAGCACAGGACATTGTCATTGTTCAATCCCTTAGAAAATGGGAGAGTTGAGGGTCGCCTAGGTGGCTCAGTCGGTTAAGCCTCTGCCTTTGGCTCAGGTCCTGGGATCGAGGCTCACGTCCAGCTCTCCGCTCAGCAGGAAGTCTGCTTCCCCTTCTGGCCCTGCCCAAAACTTGTGTGCTATCTGTCAAATAAATAAATGTTAAAAAAAGAAATGGGAGAATTGTCCTTCCTCTTTTGGCTTTGGGCGTCAGGTCCGTCCCGCATGGTACCTGCGGTGGGAGTTTCCTTCCGTCCTGATTTTTACGCTTAGGGGTCCCAGAAACGACTCTAAGGAAGGTAAATGGGCGTTTGCCCCTGCAATTCACTCTCGGTCTTTTAAACACTTAACTATCCCAGCCTTAAAGAGAAATTTATAGCTTTTTTGGAGTGTGAATTTTTTTTTTCCATTCATGTTTCCTTAACTCCGCAGATAAGAATAAAGAAGCACATTTCAAGTTAAATCCTAAAGCTCATCTGTTACCGCACGTAATAGCATGAAATTAAAATGTTCCCTTCCTCTTTTGATTTGGAAATAGCCAGGCTTTATGAATTATTCTCGACATCAACTATTTTAGGATCGCATTTCCTGCCTCTCCGGCCCGGCCATCCTGGCTCCCAGGAGAAATCAAGTTTTGCTCCCTGCCTTTCGTAGGGAACCTTCTCCCTTTGTCACATTTTTACCGGGAAATATCACCAAATGAAACTTTAGTGTTCGGTGATTAAGATGACCTTAAGGATGATCACAGTATAATGCTTCCCACCCGACTCGGAGTTCACCTTCACCAACCCTGAAATTGCACGCCTGCACCCGAAATCATTTTTCTTTTTTTGCAAAAATTAAAAAAAAAAACAGAAGATAAAACATTGGGCGCCTGGGTGGCTCAGTGGGGTAAGCCTCTGCCTTCAGCTCAGGTCATGATCTCAGGGTCCTGGGATCGAGTCCCACATGGGGCTCTCTGCTCGGCGGGGAGCCTGCTTCTCCCCTCTCCCCACCTACTTGTGATCTCTGTCAAATAAATAAATAAAATGTTAAAAATAACATAAAACATAAAAAGAGCAAGCGTTGCCTTTTACTTTCCAGCACAGGGGAGCAGAGAGGCAGCCCTCGGGGACCCCGCTTTCGTGAAGCAGCAGCACCTGTAGGGTACCATTCAGGAGCTGACCCCGGGGCTCTTCCCCGCAGCAGACGTGCCCTTTGGGGACCAGCAGTCCTAAAGCGAAGGATGCACTGCGGGACTGCACCCCCAGGGCAGGGGTGAGGGGAGGCGGTGCATCGCAGCAGCAGAGGCGAGCTGGGGCGCAGGCTTCTGAGGGCTCCCCAGGCTGGCAGAGCTGAGCAGCCGCGTGCATGGAGGCTGTTCCCGCGGGGGAAGGTTCCAGAAGCAGGGGTGCAGGTGTGGGTTCACACCTGGCCCCTGCAGGTCCCGGTGGCTGCAGCCAGGAGTCCTCGCCCGGGGGCCCTGGGCCTGGCTACGAGCTGGTCCTGCAGCCCAGGCTCCGGGAAGGCTCCGGCGTGGCGGCCCCTGCGCGCTCGCACCTGCACCTGCCATGCACCTGCCATGCACCTGCCCTGCAGGTGTGGCCGGCCTCGCCTCTGCGCAGGGCCTGTTCCCGGCTGGGATGCTGTGCGGGGCCGTGTGCGTCCCCGGGGCCGCGGGACTCCGTCAGGAAGGCGACTGGCTTCGCAAGGGGCTGCCCGCCCAAGCCCCGGCCTCCAACACAGCGCTGCGAGCGCAGCGGACCGGCGCACCTGGGCGCTAGGTGTTCTTATGCCTCGTTCCTTCCCAGGCATCCCTGCGCCTTCCGGCATCGCTGAAGGTCTCGCGAGAGCGCGCGGGGTTACATCTGCGCCTGCGAGGTCACGCGAGACCCAGCGAGATCACGCGAGACACAGCGAGATCACGCGAGACCCAGCTCCTCCCCAGAACGTGGTCCAGCTCCAGCTTCGCCTATCTGAACGCTGGTGATGATGCTCCTTGCCTGTCCATCACCTTCCTTAAAGGGCCAGCTGCACGGTTTTTATTTCCCCTCCCAGGCATTTTCTGTATTTTTTTTTCCTTCCAAGATTTTACTTAAATGTACTTTTATCAACACGGAGTGTAGTATGAGTTTCAAAGGTAGAATCTTTTTTTTTTTTTAATTTAAATTCACTTCCTTGCATTTTCTATATTTTTTTTCCTTCTAATTTTGTTAACACAGAGTGTAGTATGAGTTTCAAAGGTAGAATCTTTTTTATTTTTTCAATTTAAATTCACTTCCCTGCACTTTCTTTATTTTATTTTTCCTTCCAAGATTTTACTTAAATGTAATTTTGTCAACACGGAGTATAGTATGAGTTTCAAAGGTACAAACTTTTTTTTAATTTAAATTAACTTCCCTGCATTTTCTTTATTTTTTTCCTTCCAAGATTTTACTTAAATGTAATTTTGTTAACACAGAGTGTAGTATGAGTTTCAAAGGTAGAATCTTTTTTTTTTTTCAATTTAAATTCACTTCCCTGCACTTTATTTTTTTTTTCCTTCCAAGATTTTACTTAAATGTAATTTTGTCAACACGTAGTATGAGTTTCAAAGGTACAAACTTTTTTTAATTTAAATTAACTTCCCTGCATTTTCTTTATTTTTTTCCTTCCAAGATTTTACTTAAATGTAATTTTGTTAACACAGAGTGTAGTATGAGTTTCAGAGGTAGAATTTTTTTTTTAATTTAAATTCAGTTCGCCAGCATACATCATTAGCTGATTCATTACTTGCCTGTCACACCCAGGGCTCAGTCTGGGCTGTGCCCTCCGTAATGTCCATCACCCAGTTACCCCCGTCCGTCCACCCACCTCCCCTCCAGCAACCTTCCGTTTCCCAGACTTGAGAGTCTCGTATGGTTTGCCTCCATCTCTAATTTTTTGTTTTGTTTCTTAAATTCCATGTATGAGTGAAATCATATGATGCTTGTCTTCCTCTGCCTTCTTTCCCTTAACACCAGACCCTCTCGTTCCAGCTACCTCCTTGCAAATGGCGAGTTTCATCCTTTTTGACAGTTCAGTAATATTCCATTGTATATATACCACATCTTCTTTATCCATTCATCTGTTGATGGACATCTAGGTTCTTTCCATAGTTTGGCTATTGTAGACTTTGCTGCTATAAACATTAGGGTGCACGTGCCCCTTTGGATCACTACGTTTGTATCTTCAGGGTAAATACACAGCAGTGCAATTGCTAGGTCATAGGGTGACTCTATTTTTAACGTTTTTTAGGAATCTCCATACTGATTTCCAGAGTGGTTGCACCAGCTTGCATTCCCACCAACAGTGTAGCAGGGTTTCCCTTTCTCCGCATCTTGGCCAACTTCCATCTTCTGCATTTTGTACCAACAATAATGAAGCTGCAGACCATCATTGCTGTAAATACTAAGCTGTATATGGCGCTCATGGATGTCATCCACCTGATTCGTTGGCATTCTGTATCTTGGACTTGTAGGGCTGAGCATCTCAAAACGGAAATGAGCAGCTCCATGATCACATGGAGCAGGTGTGTTGCAATCTATTAAGGAGAATGAACACATAAGCAGTTAGAAGGTGTTAATTAGTATAAAAAAGAGCAGTAGACATGTTGTCATAGGGACGGAAATGAAGGAAAGTAGCATTCGCTTGGGTTCATGTGGGAATGTTTACCAAAGAAGTGATGAAGAATGGGGGTGCCTGGGTGTCTCAGTGGGTTAAAGCCTCTGCCTTTGGCTCAGGTCATGATCTCAGGGTCCTGGGATCCAGCCCTGCATCATGCTCTCTGCTCAGTGGGGAACCTGCTTCCCTTCCCCTCTCTCTGTCTGCCTCTCTGCCTACTTGTGATCTCTCTCTGTCAAATAAATGAATAAAATCTTTAAAAAAAAAAAAGTGATGAAGAATGGCCAGATTCTCAATGACGGGGACGACTCCATCAGTGGGAAATTGCACAAAGAACTTTCCAGGCACTGACGACATCTGTTACAAATTCACAGCTGTGCTAGGTGGTAAGAGCCAGACATCAGGATGCTTTTTTTTTTTTTTCAGGCGCTGATGAGGAAGCACTTTATGTGCTAATAATTACAAATGTGTTCCTTGATAAACGGAGAAATGTGGTCTGTTTTCCACGAGGCTTGGAGCATGTGTGTGGCAAGCTCTACCAGACTGGGACCAGTTGTTCCACAAAGGTAGAGACATGCATTGGCTGGCTATAAGTTTTTGTCGAGGCAAGGGATAACAAAGTTGAACTGAGACTATGTTTGAAGATAGGGAGAGGATACGTGGGATTAGAGAGACACCAATGAGTGAGGCTTGGTCGACTTGCCACATTCATTGAGTAAAGGATATGAGCCAAAACGAGACCTAACAATGACTCCAGTAGCTTTGCTTTGGGTGAAGGGGGATGAGTTAAAGCACAGAAGCTAGTTTCGGGGAAAGGGGGTTGCTGAAAATTTGTGTATGTTGATTGTGACATGCCAGTGCATGAGACAAGCCAATAGGTCCAGAAGAGTAATATGACATTAGAATAAAGATGAGCTCCTCTGTATAAGGACATGTCAGTGTAAGACGGCATGGATGCCATGGTCTTGAAGGTCAATGGCAAGAGAAATAGAAAAGTTTGAGACTGTTGGCTGTGTTGGTGTATGTGAAGAATGAGGAGCAATCAGGACCAATGAACACTAAAATTCTGAGTGGAAGTAAAAAAACCCAAAGGTAAAGTTTCAATATGAAAAGAAAAATACCCACTATTTGGAGTGAACGCACATTCTCGAAGAGAAGTAACGTTGCCCACCCTCTCCCATCTAAGAAATGAGTTTGGAAGGGAAAGGATTTTTGTTTTCTTACTACACACTGCAGTATCCCACATTAAATTAACACTCTTAGAAGGTGTTCAGTTAACATCTGTTGGAAGGATGTGAAGTCAAACGAGACATTTGGCAGGCACATGTGACAATATCGTACAATCCTTTTTTGACCACCTACTAATTTATAGGCTCACTGTGCCAAAATAACAAAAGACCCTACTTTTGAAGATTCTATTTTCTATTAATTTGGGTGGGAGCCAGGAAGATGTCAATACATAGTGGTTGAGAAGGTAATGAAAGGTTAAGGGGGCAGGGGAGAAACAGAAACAAAATGTAGAAATTAAAAGTGCTGATATAAAATAATTTGGTATATACACTGAGAAAATCATCGTTGAAGCTATGTGTGTGTATAATTTCTATATGACATAGATCATGCATATGGTGTACAATGTATATATTATATAATAAATAACATACAGAGAAGTGATATCTACCTGTTAATCACAGATATGTCAATACCTTTATATTACGAAAGGTAGTAGTGAAAATTATAGGATAATGTATATATTATGTATTCAATAACATACAGAGAAATGATATCCACCTATTCATCACAGATATCTCAGCACATTTATATTATGAAAGGTGGTAGTGAAAAATATAGGAAAATCAATATAGAGATGAGCAAGTGTTTTCATTTGTTAGGTTCTGAAACTAGCGTATTCAGGTTTTGTGGAAATGTGCTCATACTGAATCCTGATTGGATTCCTCAATACTCGATAGCCAATATTGACTGTTCAAGGACCTTTTGGAGGTTGGTTTTTTGATTAGTTGCAGTGACTCGATTCCAGCAAACAAAACAACTTTTGAGGTAGTAAAAAAAACAAAAACAAAAAACCACAGAATGTTTTGCAGCGACAAGTCCTGTTGCGTTTTTCTAGAGTCCGTGCATTAATTTTGTTTCATTTGTGGACAGGAAGGTGTCATAAGGAAGGAGTTTTTTATGACAGTGGAAGAAGAAAAGACACAAGGAGAAACATACATGCACAATTAAGCAGTTTGGATCACCAAAGAGAGAGGGGTCTAACTCACCTTCGGAACAACGTGAAAGCTGGAAGTGTGACTTCCTCCAAAGGTTGTACATTTATTTTCCCATTTTCAGGAATCCCTGAGGACGAGTTTGCCTAGCCTCGCTTTATGACCTCGAGGGGTTCTCCTCTCTGAGAATTAAGCGATTTAAACTTGAAAGAATCCCAGCCAGTTGCAACTGCTTTGTGGTCGGTGACTTTAAAGTTTACCAAAAGAGGGTCAGTGTAAAAGGCTTTTGTTAACTTGTGTCAACTATAGAGACTTGAAATCTAATAACTCTATTTTATTTCCTGAACTCATCCTTTAGGTCAATGATGGGAGTCGGCTTGACTTCAAACAATTCCCTTCCTTCACTTTTTTTCTCGGAGATTCAAAAGTCTGGTCCACACTGAACGCTCCTGTCACCTTCTCATGATGTATTCGTTCTTTTGGAATTTGATCTTTTGTATTGCCCACACCTCCATCGTGCAACGTGTAATCTCTTGTTGGAAAACAGAATGGGCCTTCCTGAAAAAAATTAAGAACAGAACTACTATTTGACCCAGGAGTTCTAATTCTGGATATTTTACCCTGAAAATTTAAAAACAAACAGAAAGGAAATCGTAAATGCAGCATTGCTGCTCTCGGTGCAGGAAAGAACTTGAAAATGTTTAGTTATATTATCGGTATGATGATAACAAAACTACAAAACACACCAAGATAAGCTCCGACATCACTACTGGGAAAGTTTCTCTTTCCGTTTTCTTGATATAATCTACCTAGAGGGCTACCTAAGTTCAAGACATAAAGCATGATGACTTGACTTAATTTGTTGGGAGATGATTATCACACTAAGTTAGCATCCATCATCCCATAGAGATAGAAGAAGAAAAATGGATTTTGGTCCTTGTGATGAGAGTCTCTTCCTTGCTGGTTAAAAACAAGAACACGCCAGTGGGGAAAAGCATATGTAAGAGCTTGTCAGCAAACGTACGATCATCTAAATGGAGGCTTTGAATTCTCTCCTAGCAGGAGCATTCAAATGTTCCAACGTTTCAAGTTGTAGAAATTTCAGGGCATGGAATCAAAAATCAAACATGGAAGGTTGGTTAAACAGTCATAACCATGATCATTATACACATATTCCACAGCCTAAGGCCAACCAGTAAGCTATTTTTTTTTTGTCTTCCAGACGTGCTTAAAAAGAAAGGAAAATCATTCACAAAACTATTCTAAGTAGTATATGAACAAGTATACTGAGGGAATATACTGAAAAAATCCTAAGTCATTAAGATATCAAGAGGCAGAGATGTATGCATCTCTCCTGGCCTTCTACCCGGACTATATCCCGTAACGTGGGCATGAAGGAGTTTGATTTTCTATCAACGTAAAAGGGGGAAGTCAATAGACTTTCCTGTGTTTGTAAATTTTCTTGTTACTTTTACCATCAGTCATTCCTCCAATATTTTATGATTTCTAGGTTGTTCGTAGTGACACTATTTGCTTCTCTGTGACCAACTTTTTTTCCTAAACAGATTCACCCAGTGGTAAACATTGACTTTTCTGTCCTTCATGCAAAACTATAAATGCGTGTGTGTGTGTGTGTGTGCGCGTGCTCACGCACACGCATTGAATAAAGAAACAAAAAGTTGTTAGAAATCCGTGAGGAAGTTTATGGTTCAGAAGAGGGTTGCAAAATCTCCTTCTCTTGATTGAATTCAATTAGCTCTGGGATTCAAAATGTGCCATGTAATTGCTGAGTTTCCCAATAGAAAAGTAAGTTTAAATACTTATATTTCTTTATGTCCAAATGAAAATGAATTCAAGATACACTAGAGTCCAACGAATTGGATATAATCAATTGATAAGTGCTGATCATTATGGTGGACTGAGATGATCGGGGAGTTGATCTGGTCTCCTTTCTAACAGAAACAGAGACTGAAAAAAATAAAATAGGCAGGTCATTGACTCAGTATCAAGGAGGGAAAAATCTGTAGTTGTTAGACATTCAAGGAATGCCAAGTCCAAGCGGTTAGAGTGAGCTGAAGCCAACAGACTCACGTAAGGAATGGACACCGTTAACAGGTGGACGCTGAGACCTCACCATCACATAGGGAGGGAGTTCAAGCCTTGTGTCCAAGCACATGGGTGTGTTGAAAAGCTATTCTTTATTATCGTTTTTATATTGTATTGTCTTGAGTTATAAGGAGCTTTCCTGTTGACCAGCCACAGAAGGAGGGAGAAGTGGTAAAAGGCTTCCATTTGAAAGTATCTGAGAAATAACACGGTGGTGAGGGTTACAGAGACCAGCAGGTGTTCTCTCTTCATCTGGCACAAACTCAAAGTATAAGTGGTTCACCAGTGGCAGTTGGAACAAGCATTGTTTGACGGTCTGAGGGTCTGAGCACAGCCATGGGTATTTTCCGTGTAGATGGAGGACAAAAGCAACATGAGAACTTGTCTTGGAACAGGTTTCTGTTAAAAAAAAAATTCAAGCTTCATTTTGGAGTCCTGATGGGCTGTATCCTAGGAATAGGGGTGTCTAGTTAAAAAAAAAATCTCAAGCTTCATTTTGGAGTCCGGATGGGCTGTATCCTAGGAATAGGGGTGTCTAGTTAAAAAAAAATCTCAAGCTTCATTTTGGAGTCCTGATGGGCTGTATCCTAGGAATACAAGTGAACAATGCAAAAAGGTGAACAATTGAGTCTTGGCAATGTGTGAAAACCAGCTTCAAATCTGTCTATAGGATGCAATTAGGTCAAGAAAATAATAAGCCCTCTTCGAAGGAAGCTAGCATCATCCATTATTTCGTTTTTCCATTTCACATCTCAAAAGAGCATCTTGTGTCTCAACATTATTTTAACATTGCCAGCGTTTTATCCAAGAGCACCGGAGGTAAGGGGAAACAATCACAAACGGCTTAAAGCCAAGACACACAGAGAGAGACCCAAGAAACAAAATGGTAACAAAATCCAGCTATCGTGAGTATCAGAATACAAGTTGTAAATGTCTGTGATCAATAGATTCAAAAACTTGGATGGTAAGGAGTGTCCACAGAGCAATGTGGACCATAAGAGGTTAGGGAAAAATTCTAGGATCGAAAACAAAACTAAGGAACAGATAGGTGATTAGCGATTGTAGCAGACAGAATTATTACTGGGAAGAAGCCTCCAGAGACAAACCAAAGGAACACAGAAGGGGGAAAAGGGACCATTATATATTTAAGACATAGGGAAAGGAGGCAAGGGGAGAATTCAACTGGAAAAGATTGTCTCTGAGAATCTGTCCACACTTAGCTGAAATTAAACTCACATTGGAGAAACCCTATGATCCTGGGGGGCAGGGGAGTTCAATGTATACAAAAACACCTAATAAAAACTGGGTTAACAAGAAAGACAAGATGTAAAGGTGTCATGGGTGGGAAACGCTGTGATCTTTAAAAAAAATAATAAAACATTAATTTTTCAGTCAGTGAATTTTTTGACTCAAAGACAGGCAGGGAAAAAATGGAGAAATAGATATGGGTAATGAGTATATGACAAAAATTGGAACACAGATTGCAAGGAAAGCAACCTGATTTGGTACATCAGAGGAATATTGGGCAGCCCTACAGAAAAACACAAAGAAATAATAAATAAATAAAACAGCTACCTCAAACCACAGGGAGAAAAGAGTCTACATAAGAATTAGATGTACACATGAAAGCTAACACCGTATTATTGTAGAAGATTTTGCTGAATTTTGTTTTCTCCAACAAGGGTTCGATGAAGATTTATCAAAGGAACACACAAAAAGGCTTCAGGGACTTGCTGTTCTTGCAAGTGTGGGGTTCCATCAGGGAAATGCAAATCAAAACCCCAATGAGATCCCACCTCACACCAGTCAGAATGGCTAAAATTAACAAGTCAGGAAATGACAGATGCTGGCGAGGATGCGGAGAAAGGGGAACCCTCCTACACTGCTGGTGGGAATGCAAGCTGGTGCAACCGCTCTGGAAAACAGCGTGGAGGTTCCTCAAAAAGTTGAAAATAGAACTACCCTATGACCCAGCAATTGCACTCCCGGGTATTTACCCTAAAGATACAAATGTAGTGATCTGAAGGGGCACGTGCACCCGAATGTTTATTGCACCAATGTCCACAATAGCCAAACTATGGAAAGAACCTAGATGTCCATCACAGATGAATGGATAAAGAAGATGTGGTATATATACACAGTGGGATACTATGCAGCCATCAAAAGAAATGAAATCTTGCATTTGCAACGACGTGGATAGAACCAGAGGGTATTATGCTGATCAAAATAAGTCAATCGGAGAAAGGCCATTATCATATGATCTCCCTGATATGACGAATTTGAGAGGCAGTGCAAGGGCATTATGGGGAGGTTGGGAAGGAAAAAATGAAACAAGATGGAATCGGGAGGGAGGCAAACCACAAGAGACTCTTAATCTCACAAAACAAACTGAGGGTTGCTGGTGGCAGAGTATGGAGAGGGTGGCTGGGTGATGGACAGTGGGGAGGGAATGTGCTATGGTGAGTGCTGTGAAGTGTGTAATCCTGGCGATTCACAGACCTGTACCCCTGGGGCAAATAAAACATTATATATTAATTTTAAAAAGTTTGGGGATCCAGTCAGTCCAAACACATTCTAGAAGTCCACTATATAACATTACTCACAGTTAAAAATACTGCACTCTATATCTAAAATTTTGTGAATCCAGTAGATCTCATGTTATACATTTTTTTTTCCTTTGGCTACAAGTTTTTTAAAAAGCTTTACAGAAAAGGAAGAGGGGCAAATTGAATTATTCCTGGTAACATTAGTCATGTTTGGTTTTCAATCCTTCTGTAAAATAATGAAAACACAAGGTACTTAAATCTAGATTATATTTAGAAGAATACCGAATGTTAGATATTTTCAGCAAAGGTTTCATAGCCAGTGTTTAGGAGAATGTGTCATTTAATATGAATTTCACAAGGACTATTTGATTCAAAAAATATATAAAAATAAGTAGGTGGTTCACGAGGGAGGGTCTCAGCCTGCCAGCTGGAGTCATCTGTGTGTTGGACATGATAGCCATGCTCCGACCCAATCTACCAGGGTGCCCAACATGAAAAAGACCGACAATCTCAAAGACAGGCCGTGGTAAAAAGGCAGAATCAGTAAACCCCTCCTGTCCCATCGGAATAACCATTTTAGAAAACATGTTAGCAGTGCCGAAAGTTGGAAAAATGAGCGTATCCTCGGACCCTGACCGTCTGCTCTCACGTCGATAGAATTGTAGATGTTGACACAGACAGGGATCCATGCCCTGAAATATCACAATTTTAATTTACGTTTTATATGTAACTATGTGCCCAAACACACATATACACACAAACGTATGGAGAATATTGAAAATGTAAAGATTTATTTATATTTAGAGAGACAGCGCAAGCAGGGGGAGGGGCAGAGGCAGAGGGAGAGAGTGTCAAGCAGATTCCTGACCCTGAGGTCCAGACGCATGATCCCGAAATCATGACCTGAGCGGAAATCAAGAGTCAGATGCTTAACCGACTGAGCCACTTATGTGCCCTGGAAATGTCTATTTTTTATAAAGAAACATATTTCTGGGGCACCTGGGTGGCTCAGTGGGTTAAAGCCTCTGCCTTCGGCTCGGGTCATGGTCTCAGGGTCCTGGAATCGAGCCCCACATCGGGCTCTCTGCTCCATGGGGAGCCTGCTTCCTCCTCTCTCTCCCTGCCTGCCTCTCTGCCTACTTGTGATCTCTGTCAAATAAATAAATAAAATCCTTAAAAAATATATACATTTCAGTAAAAATTACCTCCGGATTAGACACTAAAATGTTTGCAAAGTCCCAAGAAATAATGCCTTCCAGAAAGATCATCTGAGAACTGTACCATTGGCCGAGAGCACAATAATGGTAAAAACCAACAAAGTCAAACACATTGTCTCCAAATAGAAACGAATAGGAAATATAAAACTGCTACAATGTAACTTTGAACGCACAATATACACTGATTTAGATCAAGCGGTGATTAGAAGGAAAACACAGAAATCTGTGAGCCGTGACAAAGAAAGGGTAATCGTAATGTAACACAAGTGGAGATCAGCATGTACATCTCATCAGTTGCCGTGTTTAATAAAGGGATCCTGACATTATGGGTTGTCAGTGGAAATATGTCGCCTCGGTTTCATGAAGGGCACCTACGTGAGACAACAGAGGAATATCATCTTTCAAAACTTATATTTAATCGTTAGAAAATTAAGGCTGCACGTCTCCCTGCAAATGGACAGCATTAGACATTCATTAACCAGTCGGAGACGTATGTAAATACACCAACTTATGGCCCCATTATATTTGCCAAGGTAATAACTATCAGGTTCTAACGGTCACTTCTAGATTATGCATTTGGACATCTGCCCCGCCCCCAAAAGAGGGGAACTGCTCAGTAATCAAGTTGGCACTAATTGTGCTCAAGGTACAAGAAAATGACGTCTTTCTACTTAGCAACATTTTGCAATTAGGTTTAGGGGATATCGAGTTTTGTGTAGAATGTTCACCTTAGCAAGCGGCAATTATGTAAATGTCTCTTCGCTACGTGTCTTTTCTACGTCCATCACTCTCGCTCTAAACAGAAATCAGCAACAAAAGAAAAGCAGGCATTTAAACCGTTTTGTTGGCTCTGAGACGACTCTCCAGTGGTCAGTGAAGATGAGTCCAAAACGAGGTGACGCAGACCATGCCTTTGAGAGATCATTTCAATAAAAGGGCTCTAGGAAGCATATAGGTTTGCAGCATGAACTTGTGGGTAAAAACGCCTGTCACCATTCTTCGGACATTTCGTCCACCGGGATTGAGATCGCCCTCTGCTAAGAGAGGATGGGGACCAGCACCAGACGCTGGTGAGAAGGGCAGCGAGGGGAACTGTCCCTCGTCATTGGTGGGAATGCAAAATGGTGCAGCCATGTGAGAAGACGGCGTGTGAGTTTCTTACAAAACTAAACCTACTCTTACAGGAGGAAATCCAACAGGTGTCACTCCATGGTATCCACCCAACAGAGTTGGAAACTTAGGTCCACACAAAAACCCATGCACACATGTGCCTAGCAGGATCGTTCATAATTGGCCAAAGTGGGAGGCAACCATGATGTTCTTCAGCTGAATGGGTACCTAAACTGTGACCCGTTCAGACAATGGAACAGTATTAGCACCAAAAAGAAACGGGCTCTCAGGCCATGAAAACACACAGAGGAACCCGTAAAGACATAGATTGAGTGAAAGAAGCCAAGCTGGAAAGAGGATTGCAAGTCGTAGGATGGCAACCCTATAACATTCTGGAAAGGGCCAACTTGGGGAAACAGTAAAGAGATCAGGGGTTGCCCAGGGTTGGGGAGAGTAGGGCAGAGATGGAAAGGTGGTGTGCAGATGATTTTTCACACAGAACTATTCTGCATGGGGACACCTGGGTGGCTCGTGGGTTAAGCGTCTGCCTTCAGCTCAGGTCATGATATCAGGGTCCTGGGACTGAGTCCTGCATTCAGCTCCTTGCTCAGTGGGGAGCCTACTTCTCTCTCTCCTCTCTCTGCCTCTCCCCTGCTCATGCTTTTTCTCTCTCGCTCTCAAATAAATCAATAAAATCTTAAAAAAAAAAAAAAAGAGGGACTATTCTGCATGATGCTGTAATGGTACATACAAGCCATCATCTATCTGTCCAAATCCATTGCATGTACCCTGTCAAGTGAGCCCTGATGTAACCTGGGGCCTTTGGGGGATTATATGTTGATGTCCGTTTATGAAATGAAAGAAATGTAGCATCTGGTGGGGGGTGCTGTGTGGAGACAGGGGAATATGGAAAATCTCAGAACCTTCTTCTCAATTTTGCTATGAATCTAAAACTACTCCAAAATCATAAAGTCTGTTAATCAGAAGAAGAAAGGAAGGAAACATCATGGCTAAGTACAATCCTTCCCCATGCCCGGGAGAAATTTAATAAATCTGAGGAGTTCAACGTTAAAACTTGGTCCACAAACCTCAGGTTCTATATCCCACTTGAAGGGCTTTTCCAGGGGATC